>VMDO01006493.1:0-64871 GCA_007922755.1 Pedetes capensis
CAGTGGGCAAAACTGAAACAATTTGTGCAACAAAATTATTCACGGTAGCATTGGATTATAAGGCAAAGACTAAGATCTCTGTACATGCTGACATCAATACTGGTATAACTATAAACTGATAAAAATAAATAAATAAATAAATAGGGTTGGTTCTTATGACAGAATTCTAATTCATAAACATAGAAGCAATGATAAAAATAGAAAATTACCATTAGTGAAACATCATGGTAATATTATTGCAGGCAAGAACCATAGAATACTAAAATTAGCCAGGGGACAAATAGTGAAGAAAATAGGGTATTCCTATATTCAAAAACTATGTCCTTACATGATACTTATTACATGCAAATGGAAAAGTAATATCTTTATGTTGGAGAAACACAGTAGACTTTACTCAAATGATCAAAGTTAACATTACCACTAATATGACAGACTGATACCACATATTTCTGGTATGATTTCTGGTATGATGCACCTTTCCTTTCATGTCCCTTCTTCCCTAGGTCTTTTTACAAAAGTACTAGATCTCTGCTAGCTCAGCCTTCAGAACCATTAGCCTCCAAGTCCTGTCAATTACCCTTTAAAAATCTCTCTCTCATTTCTCCCTTTTCTTCCTACTTGAGTTCAGACTCTGATTTTCTAACTAGCTTCTCTGCCTCCAAACTCTCACTTCCTTTCTCCACTGTGCTGTCAGTATACCTAATATGTTGGTTCAAGCCTTTACTTATGTCTCAGTAGGTTCTCATTGCCTACACAGAAAAATCCCAAACTTTTCACGATGCCATTCAAGGATCTCAATAGTTTGATTCCATGCAAACTTCCAAGTCTCATATCCAAACATATCCTCAGACAAGGTTCCCAAACAATCTTTTACTCTGGCCACACTAGACTTCTAGTTTCATGGGCATACACCATATACTTAATGTTTATGTGGATTCTCTAATGAAATTCTACTCTTCTTTCAAAGGTAAGATCAAATGTGCCTTCTTCTGGAGCCTTTGGATAGTGCTGTCTCCTCTAGTAGCTCCCACAACTCTGGCTACCACAGAACAAACTTTGATTGATTTTATGGCTCTCTGTCTCTCTTTTTCCCTTATTCCCCTGGGATTCATGAAAGTAAGAATGGTGACTTCTTTATGCTTCTATTTTCTACATATACATTCCAGTGGCTTTGTAGATGGAAGGGACTTTTCAGGTACCAAATAATGCTGGTTCTATGACTGACATGTAATTACAATGAAGAAGGGCCAAGAAAGCAAGAAAACCTATTGAGTAGAAACAAAACAGGCAGAGATAATTCTTAAAAGCACTAAGTACTAGATGTTATACACAGAAAAACCTAAGACTCTTTCAGTTGGTAAAGTGCTGCTCTGAGTTCTTTCAGGCCCTGGATTTAATCCTTAGCACTGCAAAAACAAGAGGAGGACCTGGCAGCCCACTCCTGAAATAATCCTGAATCAATTAATCATTGAAAACCCTATGAATAGCAGAAAAGCACTGACATAGAGGTTGCCATAGCACAATGTTGGGGAGTGTTTTGTTCTATTGTAATAGGGTCACTGTGAGTGGGACCTGACTTGATGGCACCTAACAACAACAACAACAACAACAACAACAACATTAAAGAGTAGCTCTCTAAGGTTGAGTTTATAATGAAAATATTTGTAAGACCAAGAGAAAAAGAAAATATGTTTAGTTCATTGGTAGTTTTTATTTGATACCTAACAAATTTAATCATATAGTTAAATATCATGGACTACATCGAACCAACCTCCATGTCTGTTAACTTGCTGTGAATGGGGGTTTTCATGTTGCTTTGGAGCTAAAAGCTATGCCACTAGTATTTCAAATACCAGCAGGGCCACCCATGAAGGAAAAGTTTTAGCTGAGCTTCCAGACTAAGACAGAGTAGGGAGAAGGTCCTGGAAGCCCACTCTTGAAACAATTAGCCATTGAAAGCCCTATGAATAGTAGAGAGGCATTGTCAAATATAGTGCTAGAAAATGAGTGCCTCAGGCAGGAAGGTATTCAAGAAATGATTAAGGAAGAGATGTCTCCTCAAAGTGGAGTTGACCTTAATGATGGGATGGAGTAAAGCCCTTGGGACCTCTTTTTGCTGATGTGGCACAACTCAAAATGAGAAGAAACACATGGCTGCAACAATGGGCTCTAATATAAAAAGATCGTGTGCATGGCACAGTGTTAGGTAATGTTTCACTCTGTTGTATTTAGGGTCACTATGAGTTGGATCTGACAGCACCTAAAAACAACATATCAGACCAGTTACTTTTACATAGCACAGCTCTGACCTACATCATAATGGTCTTGAATATAAAAAGATCTTGTGCATAGCACAGTGTTAGGTAGTGTTTCATTCTGTTGTACTTAGGGTCACGATGAGTCAGATCTGACTGACAGCACCTAACAACATATCAAACCAAATAGTTACTTTCACAATAGCACAGTTGTGACCTACATCATAATGGTCTTGAAGTAATTAATACCATGTCTAGTACCTGCTGATTTCTCCAGGGTCAAGATAGGGGATTTATTATAGAACAGGGATAGATGAATTTTAAAAAATTCCTTGGAAAAACTTTTAAATATTCAAAAGCACAGAATTAGGTAACAAACTTCCACATACCCATGGAAGTCCTGGTATTAAGTCTTGGTAATATTTTGTCATACCTGTTTCCCATCTTTTTAGAAAAAAATCATATATATAGATAAAACTGAAGTCCTCCTTATTTCTGCCCTTAGGTAGTGTCTTCTTCCTTCACAGAGGCAACCACTGAGGTGCATTTTGCAGGCATTCTCCTAGTTCACTTATTTATATTGCTTGTATACATATGCCTGCAGTTGTACCACTGTGGCATTTGATCCTGTCAGATCTCAGAAGCTAAGCAGGGTCAGGCCTGGTTAGTACTTGGATGGGAGACCATCTGGGAACACCAGGTGCTGTAGGCTTGGGAGAAGGACCCAGCAACCCACCCCACCCCCCACAAAAAAAACAATCTGGTATTGAAAACCCTATGAATAGCAGAAAAGCAATAACAATATTGTTTTGCCTGTTGTACATAGCTTCGGATACCAACTTGATGGCACCTAACAACAAAAATAATATACATGTACATGCATATGAACATTTCAATAAATTGTACATAATGTATATATCAAGTAAATGATATTGTTTCTGTGTGTTTACAGTTTACATAACCCCATTTTTAGCATAGTTTTCATCCTTTTCACTTCACATTACATTTTTGAAATTTTATCTTTGTATCTGTAAATCAAGCTCCTCTTTATATATGACTATTCTTTTTGATTTACCCTTTCTCAGACATTATTTCTCCAAATATTGCTTTTCCTCATCCTTTCTCTACTTTCCTATATTAGAAAATAAGAAAACTTGAAAATCAGTGATGTAAGTTTCCATCTGAAGGTCTTGGAAACAGTAAAGAAAATTAATCCCAAAGATAGTATAAGGAAGGAAATAAAGATGAAAGTGAAAATTAATCAAATAGAAGGCAAATACATAAAAGAGAAAAAGCAACAAAACTCAAAGCTGGTCTTTTAAAAAGACTAATAAACTAGCCAGACTGTAACAGAGAAAAGACAAGCATGAACTATGAAATTATAAGTTAAAAAGAGGATGTTAGCCTAGATCTTATATACATTAAAGTCATCAAGGGGATATTATGAATAATTTTATCCCTATAAATTAAAAATTTTAGATAAAATGGACAAATGTCTTGAAAAACACAGCTAAACACAGCTTTTCAAAATGGACACTGGAAGAAAAAGAAAATTTGAATAGTCCTATATTTACTAAGTAAATATATAATTTAAAACATTCCTATGAAGAAAAATTCAGGACAAGCTGACTTTATGGTGAATTCTTCCAAGTATGTCAGGAAGAAGTAATAGCAATTGTATATAAATGGTTTAAGACAAGGGGAGCGGGGTGGGGATGATTACCCAAACCATTTAAAAAGACCATCATAACTATGATACCAAAATCTATAAGAAACTCTGCAAGAAAGAAACTCTATAGTATATTTCATGAACTTATACACAAATATCATGAACAAAATATTAGCAAGTTGAATTTTGCCATTATGGGAAAAAGCAATCCATCATAATTAAGTGGGTATTTTTTCCAGGTTGGCTAGGTTTGTTTAACAACAACAACAACAACCACAACAACAGCAACAACAACACCCAACCAATGAAATTCACCTCATTAGTAAGGGATAAAAGCTACATAAGCATTTTACTAGATTGAGGAAAATGATGTGACAGAATTTTATACCTATTCATGGTAATGACTGTCAGTAACTTAGGGATGGGCTGGGATTTAGCTCAGTTGGTAGAGCACTGCGCTGCAGTCTCTGAGGTCCTGAGTTCAATTCCCAGTACTGCAAAAATGGGAGAAGGACCTGGCAATCCACTCCCAAAGCAATCCCGAAACAATCTGCCATTGAAAACCCTATGAAAGTCATTATGAGTTGGATACCGACTCGACGGCACCTAACAACAACAACAACTTAGCAATATAACACAACTTCCTTAACATGATAAAAGAGGTGTATGAAAACACAGCTAACATCATACATAATGGTAACATATTGAACATTTTTACCCTCATGTCAGGAAAAACAATGTTTGAAATCACCAAATTTGTTCAGCACTATATGGATGGGTTTAGTACAGTTGGGCAAGAGTGACAAAAAAGTATAATGATTAGAAAGGAAAATGTAAAATAATCATTACTTATAGAAGGCATGATGAAGTATATAGAAAATCTCAAATATATAGAAATGATTATAATTGATCTTAGACTCTAGCAGATTGGTCAACATACAAACCAATGATCATTTTATATATTAGCAACAAAACAGAAAATAAAACTAGGGTGGGGGCACAGTTCAGTGGCAGAATATGTGCTTAGCATGCATGAAACCTTGGGGTCAATCATCAGCACCCAAAACAACCCCTCAAAACAAACAAACAAATAAAAATCCAGCCCATAAGCTGAAAAAACTATATTATTCAAATCCTATACATTAAAATCTACAAAAATTTCTGAGAAAAAAGTAGAAAGACAAAGGGATATACCATATTCATGGATTGGAAAATATCTAATTTTCATCAAATTGTTCTAGGAGTTCAACTCAATTCTAGTCAAAATCTCAGTAAAAACTTTTTTTTTTCAGAAATTACAAATTATTTAGGACTGGGGTTTAGCTCCATTGGTAGAGTGCTGCTCGGAGCTTTCTCAGGCCTGTTCAATCTCCAGCACCACAAAAAACTGGGAGAAGGATGTGGCAGCCCACTCCCAAAACAATCCTGAAACAATCAGTCATCAAAAACCCTATCAGGGTCACTATGAGTTGGACATGACTTGACAGTACCTAACAACAACAACATTATAAAATTTATATGGAACCAATTTTGAAGAACAAAGTTGAAATTCCAGCTATTTAAAAATACCATTAAGAGACTGAGATGTCAAGCTCCCAACCAGGAAAGAAGATTTGATTTACAACATGTATATCTGACAAAGGATTCATATCTATAATATGTGAATGACTTCTACAAATCACTAAGGAAAAGACAAATGTCCTAATAAAACCATAGGTTTAGATGAGAATTCACCAAAGAGGATATCAAAATGCTCATAAGCATATGAAAATGTGTCCAGTATCATTAGGTGCCATGAAGTTTCAAACTAAAACCAGATGACATACTGTTGTTTTTGTGGTTAAGTGCCACTGAGTTGGGCCCAACTACCTCATAACAACCAACAACAATAATGATCCTATGTACAAGAGAGTGAAACACTACCTGATGCTGTACCATGAGCATGATCTTTTTTATGCTTAAGCTCATTGCTGCAGCTACTGTGTCAATCCATCTAATAGAGGGTCTTGTTCTTTTTTTTCTTTTTCCTGACCCACCACTCTCTGAACATGATGTCCTTCTCCAGAGATTTGTACCTCTGGACAACATGTCCAAAATATATAAGATACAATCTAGTCATCCTTGCTTCTAAGGAGCACTCTGGTTGCACTTCTTGTAGGGCAGATCTGTTGGTTCTTTTGGCAGTCCATGGTATAAATTTAATATTAGTCTCCAGCACTATAATTCAAAAGCATCAATTTTTCTCCTGTCTCTCTTATTTAATGTCCAGCTTTCACAAGCATATAATGTGATTGAAAATATCATGATATAAGACAAACCTTTGTCTTCAATGTAACATCTTTACTTTTCAACACTTTGTTGTTGTTGTTGTTAGGTGGAATTGAGTCATGTCTGACCCTTATGGGTTTTCAATGGCTGACTGTTTTGGGATTGCCTCAGGAGTGGATTGCCATGTTCTTCTCTCATTTTCAACACTTTTAAGAGTTTTTTTTTTTTTTTTTACAATAGCTTCTCCTAATGCAAATGTATCCTTTGATTTCTTGACTGCTGCTTCCATGATATTGATTGTAGAACCAAGTAAAGCAAAATCTTGGACATCCTCAATCTTTTCTCCATTTATCATGAAGTTGCTTATTGACCCAGTGGCAAGGACTTCTGTTTTCTTGATGTTGAGGCACAATCCATATTGTTGGCTGTGCTCTTTGATCTTCATCAGCAAGTGTTTCAAATTCTCTTCACTTTTGGCAAGTAAAGTTGTGTCATCTGCATATTGCAGGCTGTTGATGAGTGTTCCTCCTATCCTTATGCCACATTTTTCTTCATAAAGTCCATCTTTTTAGGTTATTTGCTCAGCACAGAGATGATGAGATACTACTACATAAACAACCACAAGCAATTTAAAAAGGCAGACCAACAACTTTTAGTGAGTATGTGAAATAACTGGAGATCTTACACTGCTAGTTAAAGTACAAAATGGTACAATTCATTTTTGAAAACTGTTTTCAAGTGTCTACTGAAGATCAACAAATGCCTACTGTATGGTCTACTATCTCCATTTGTACATAAAATCCCAACAAAAATTGCACATATGTTAATTGAAGCAAGTGTGCAAAAATGTTCATAGCAGGATTATTTGTAAGAGCCCAAACCTAGAAACAACCCAAGTGTCTATCACTAGTTAAGATGGGTACATAAATAATGCTGTATTCCTACTTTCAGGAGCCTGGAAGATGTGCAAAGTCACAAAATAGTGTGTTTATTGATGCACTGAGGTCTGCACTTCCACATGTAATTTTTCTCTTTTCCTAACAAGCCTAATAGAGGATTTGACTCCTCTTAAAGTACATTCACCTAGCACTCTTATCTGTATCAGAAATGCATTTCATAATATGAAAGAGGCTTGAGGAGATTATTGGTAGTGGAATCTGTGTGTTCAAAGAGTAAAGGAGGAAGTAGGGGCATATTTTGGAATAGAATTTTAAAAAACCCCTCACATGACTAAGTAGAAAGATGGTAGGGGGAATGTCAGAGACAATCTCTGACCGCTTCGTAATTTTGCTTCAGGTCTATATTCTAGGAACACTATACAGCAATAAAAATAAAGGTCTACCAGTAGAAACATGGAATGATGTTATAAACATGATATTGAGTGAAAGTAGCCAGTTACAATTACTTTCATATGAAGACCAAAAAAAGAGACCAAACTTAATCAATGGTATTAGAGTTTGGGAAAGTGGCTGTCATTGTCATTGGGTGCCATCAAGTCAGATCTGACTCACAGTGAGCATGTGTACAACAGAATGAAATACTACTCAACAGTGTGCCATACACATAATTGTTTTATGTTTGAGCCCAATTTTGCAGACACTATGTTTCTTCTCATTTTCAGTTGTGCCACATCAGCAAATGGAGGTCCTGGGAGATTTACTCCATTCCCATCATTAAGGTTGACACTACTTTGACTCTCTCACTCTTCCCCAGTCATTCCTTGAATGCCTTCCAGCCTCAGGGGCTCATTTTACAGCACTGTATTTGACAGTGATTCTCTGCTACTCATAGTGTTTTTAATGGATAATTGTTTCCGGCTGCCAGATCCTTCTTCCTAGTCAGTCTTAGTCTGGAAGCTCAGCTGAAACCTGTCCCTCATAGGTAGCCCTGATGGTATCTGAAATAGTGTGGCATAGCTTTCAGCATCACAGCAACAGCAAGCCCCCATGGAATGATAAGCTGACAGATAATGTGAAGGGAGAGTGGTTAGAGAAGGTGCTATGAGTGAGAGAGGGGACAAAGAAAACTTCTTTGACACTGATAATATTCTATTTAGCTTAATCTAGCTTAAACCTAGCTTAATCTAGCTTGTGGGAAGACAAACTTTTTCTATAGGGAGTCAAAGAATATTTCAGGCTT
Organism: Pedetes capensis; assembly: GCA_007922755.1. NCBI lineage: Eukaryota > Metazoa > Chordata > Mammalia > Rodentia > Pedetidae > Pedetes > Pedetes capensis. The sequence goes on from VMDO01006493.1 coordinate 8,332, forward strand.
AACAGTCTCTGTTCCAACTATCCAAACTAGCTATTATAGGGCAAAAGCAGCTACAGTTAATATGTAAACAAATATATGTCAATAAAATTTTATTTACAAAAAGACAGTGGACCCAATTTGGCCTGAGGGCTGTAGCTTGCCAACCCATCATCTACATAGATTCAGTTACATCTATGTGTAAATTTGTGAAAATTCAATGATTTGTATATTTGTCATTTATATACTTTTCTCACCATATAATTCAGGGAATTATAATATTTTTGAAAATATAACAAAGCATGGAAATAATAAGGAAAATAATAACAAACCAGAAGTAAGCAGTTAGAACTCACTGGTCTGCTGGTTATTCTTCTCATATTTGTTTATACCAGACAGATACTGCAGTATTTAGAGCACTACCAGTTCTAGCCACATAAATTCTTCTTTTCAAGCACTTGATATATCAACATTATTGTTCATTTTCTTCTTTATGGGAGAAGAGTCCATTAAGGGTCCTCAAAATGGTTAGTTCTCTTAATGAATTCCCTTTATTAAGTTTTATTATTAATGCCCAAATTGATTTCTTTTCCAAGTTATATCATTCTGCCATTCTATAATTGAACCTCTAAAAACATCAATAGGTACTTAGGACATAAGCCATCTAAGAAACATTAAACATCAATTCTATGACTCCTTTAATTTTCAGATTTGCCCTGGCAGGATTGCTTCCTTCAGAAATAATGCATCTTGCCCACTTCTATTCTCATCTCCACCCTAATGTTGTCATGGAACTTAAACATAATTTTTTAAAAAAGAAGATAAACTATATACATAGTATATTTGTTAAGAGATTATATTACCAACCCCTCCACCCGGAAATAAGAATAGAAAGATAACAATGGTGAGACAGCTAAAATGTATCAAGTGCATATGATGCGCCAGGCTTTTTTCTAAGTCATTTTGTGCCTTAACTCATTTAATCCACAGAAAGACTCAATGAAATGGTTACTCTTATTATCATCTTTGCTTTAGAAATGAGGAAACTGAGACAAAAAGAGATTAAGTAAGTTGTTCAAGTGTTCACTGTTAATAAAGGATAGGGCTGGTATCTTAGCACAGGGCATTTGATTTCAAAGTCCATGTAGTTAGGTCCATGCTGAAAGTACTAGCTTGGGTTTGATTCTAGATAAATTTGATTCCTAAATATAAGTGTAGCATGGGTTAAGCATTCCTAACTTCCTGACACTTCCCGTAATAGAAACGGCATCTCACTAAACCTCCTGCTGACCCATGTCACAGCATCTATGACACTTCATTGCATCTACTTTTTAAATCCCTAGTTCTCTTCCACCAGCCTACACACTCTTTGAAAGCTGCACACTGTGCCTCACTCCTTTTAGTATTTCTGGTGCCAAATGTAGCACTTCCTGGGGTATTTTCACAAAGCTCAATGATGTTGGTTGAATGAGTGAATCAGTCACTCACTCCACAAGTGGTAACTCCTTTTTCTTTGATGCACCAAATTTCCCAACTCATTTTTTCTAGTGATCCAGTTCAAGGGACAAGACACAATGTCACCAAGAGTTTGAAGTGACTTTGGACTTTGAACTTCTTAAATGAAGACATTCCACTCCATTTAGCTTGGGAATCCCCTCACATGGATGGCTTCAGTGATAATGGGTGTATGTTTAAGTGAATGTAGCTGGAGATCTAAGATGTGTTCTTATAATTAAAAGGGTAAAGCAGAATAGCTCCATACTCATTTCCAAGTATTCATCGAAGAGTCCGTAGGCATTCATTGGTTGAAGGTTGTAGTCCTTTTCCCATTGTGGGAAATTTATTTTCCTTTCAGGTCCGTGTTCTTGTCGGACTTTTCTTCTAGTCCACCAATTCTGAATTAACCTGTGTAACAAGATCAATTTCTTATTAAAAAAAAGGCAACTGTTCATAAGACTTAAGTAATAAGAAAGAGGAAAGTTAGAATTTAGACTCATAGTTTTTTTAAAAAGCTCAGGACATGAAGAAAAGAAAGCCTTGGATTAGGAAGAAAATAATACTGAAGCTGAGCTGACATAGAGACCAGTTGTGTAGAATTAAAGCAGACGTAGAAGTGTTGCTGATGTGTGTCCCCTAAAAATTAAACTGGCCAGAACTGAGCAAACAGCAGAACTAATTCAAGTCCACATTTACAAAAAGGATGTAAGTTTTTGTTCAATGTTATCAATGAAAATATTATCACCAGGTGATAATACTATTATTTGTTAAAATATGCTGACTTAGAAATAGTCCCTTTTTTAAAAAATCCTTCAACTTTTCTCTTTTCCATAAGTTCTTTTTTTCTGGATTCTGAATTTAGGATAGTTTTTAACAAGTTACCATCCTGATTTATCATGGGAATGGGAGAGTGGAGGTTATGCTGATAAATAAGTAGCCAGGAACTTGCAATGCTGGAGCCCAAAGGGTCAAAGGCATCATTTACAGGGGCTTGTAAGCAACTATCTGATATTTAGTGATTTGCAGAGACTTCATAAAGAACATTGATTTTCATTCATGTGACTTGTGCTAAATCTTCCAAGAGCCAATGTTTATTATTTTCATGGCTACCTGTGAATATCTAAGTGTGGTACACTGGCTTAATTGCTGAGTCTGCATTGCTTATCTTACTTGCCACACCCAGAAATGCCAAGAAAGAGCAATGCTGCCTCTTATTATGGATATCTAAGGTACTTACGGGTAGCCAAGTTCCATGAAATTATTCCAGGTCTGCTTTAGCACCATTATAATACCCATTTGCATACAGAGATCAATAAGGCATCCACTAGGGTGGCACTGCAAGGTAAGCAAACACAGAGATTCAAGGATCAATGGAGAGAAGAAAGGGCAGCTGGTTTCTAATCTGCACAAAGTTGCCCTAAGGCTGTTTAATGTGAGTCTGTAGGAAACAAGGAATGAGGAGAGAATACAGACCTCTTCTAGTCTCCACCTGTTTATCAGCCTCAAGTAGGCACCTGGGTGTCCTGTAAATCTTCAACACACAGAAAAACAAGCCATTAACATTTTGTAGGTCTAAGCTTTTGGTATTACATTCAGTTTAGCACATTCTCCAAAGTAAGTTACAGAGCCAGGTAAGTATTAGATCTGACGGAATTAGGAAACCCTCCAGAGCTATTATAACTACAGTTTCCTGAATTCTCCAGGGCACATTTCTCTTCTGGCTTTTCTGGGCAGCTGTGGGCTGCAGGGACCAGCTCTTGTGGCTTGCTGTGACTTAACATTTCCTGCTGAATATCAAGTGCTCTGATCTGTGTAAGCAACCGTTTTACTTTTGCATTTAAACATTGTGATCTTTTTGAATAATAGTAAAGTTATTCTTTTTATTTTTTTTAATTATCAAACCATTTGAGTTGAGTTCCATGCTGCTGGAGTAGCTAAAAAATGAAGGAGATGCTGCTGCCATCTATCTCACCAAAACCTGTCTGCCTACATTTCCATTTCCAATCTGCTCGGAAATACTTCCACGTAATGGGACATTTCCATCCATGGGACATTTCCAAGAAACATGGAATCGCCTCGGAATTCCCATCCCTGCTGGATTTAAAGTTACGTAGTATCCTCTGGCTTCCCATTTCTACCTCCTTTCCTTTTGGGATGTCCTTCCCTGTTCTGTGAAGCCAGGGATCCTCAATATGCTGCAAGCTACCTCCCTTCACCCTACCTGCTTGCATGGGGATGAGACCCAGGGAACTGATTCTGGGGCAGACAGAGGTCAGGAAGGAATGAATGTCCTTCATTCACATGAACAAACTATTTTCCTCTACTTACCTTAGCAATAAAAGGTGCCCAGGCATTTTTGAGTGGAGGCTATGTCCCAGGTTGTGAGCTGTTTTTGTGACTTGGGGAGGGAAGGGAAGGGTAGGGAAGGCAAAGGAAGGGAGGAGGCTATTCTGTTCCTCTCACATTTTATATAGATCACCCTCAAGGATGGACTTCTCCATCATTCCTGGCCAGTGACCTCTGAGTACTCTGTGCCCACCTGGCCTGGGGAGGCGTGGAGAGGTCAGATTCTTACCTTCCGAGGAAGAACGCGATGTAAAATGTGGAGCTGTTCAGATTGACAAACTGAAAAAGAAACATTTTCAGGGTGAAGCTGTTCTCCCACTCGGACTCTGTGCGAGGCTGCTCTGTGGATGGAAGGACAGCAGAGTTTGAGAGGCTGTATCAGCGTCCTTTCCACCCTCTCTCCCCCTCCCCCCACACAGGGAGGGAGCAGAGCGGTCCTTAGGAGGTGCAGGAGACTCTGGTTTGCCATAGATGGCACGTGATGGAACAGACCACCCATGAGATGGGTCCTTTAATTCACAGTCCAGTCCCAAGAAGAGCCTGGTGGCAAGTGGCTACTGACGTATCTGCAGGAATGGAATATCTGAGGCTTCCACAGTTGCAGGATCTGTGGGGAAGCTGGAGCAGAGACAGCCAGGTGAAGAAGGACCAGGGCTGTATCTCTTCTGGCACCTCGGACAGTTTGGATCTAGGTGCCACTGGACACAGACTACCAATGGACTGGCTCTCTGCAGCTGTTTTGCTTTTTCCTTTCAGTTTCTGCCCATGGGATAGGGCCTGTGTGCAGTCAGGTCCCCTCCCACCTCCTAGATACTCCCCTGTCTCAGCTCCTGGTTCTACTGTTATGCCAGGCTACTGCAAATCACAGAAAGTGAGAATATTTGACTCCCATGCCTTTACCCTCACCTATTATTTCCCATCCTTTCAGATAAGCACCAAAGGGATGGCTTCCTCTTTAGAGCTTCTCCTATATATCACCACTTGTGTGGTACAAGTCCCTGGCTTCAGCCAAGGGCCATTTTCCACCTCATCATATTTCCACTTCCATAAGGCAAGTGCTCTCAACACTGTGATGCAAACCAAAATATAGATCTAGTTGCCCTCAAGGTCAAACATTCACCTTGAAAGTTCATGTCAGATGTACTTATCCTCCCCTAGGAGCTGAATCCTCATCTCAAGCAAGGTCAAAGACAATGCACTAAACACAACAGTATTTTCTCTGTTTCCACATTCCCCGAGCTTCTAATCGCTCATGTAACATTTCACCCCATCTATTCCTTTCCCATGAATTATAACTCAAAATGCGTCCTGGCAGTGTATCTGGGAAGGAACAGGAGAAAGAAAGAGAATCTGATTTAAAATGGCTTAAATGTCAGTTTCAGAATAAGGGTGTACTGATGTTGAGGGAAGAAAAGATAAAGGCTTCTTAATGGGGCTTAATTTTATTTCATTTCTGCTAGCTGAACTCCTGGTTACATGTGAAGGTTTTCTGGGTTGCTGGTCAACCAGCCTCCCAGCTGTCTTAATCATGGAAGGACCAGGGCTGTATCTCCTCTGGCACCTCGGACAGTTTGGATCTAGGTGCCACTGGACACAGTCTACCAATGGACAATTACCTCTTCCTTGGTAAATCTTTCTACCTTCTTAGGTAAGGAGTGGTGGTACTGAAAGATGTGAATAACATTAAGGGAGATCAAGTAAAATGGCTAGATCTCTATCTGGCATATAGACTCAATAAATGGCATCTGTTGGTATAGTGACTATCATAAATAAAAACACTTTTGTGATTCCCCCATTTCCTCCTCCAGACAAGGTACATATGGGAATGCATTAAAGCAAGCTTTATGTATTGCATATAATTCCTCAGACTGCAAAAAAACCAATAGCTCAGAAATAAAATTGAGAAAATTTCTATATATTAAAAACATGATAAATGCTTATAGCTGGCTGCCAGGCTGGAGTTTAGCTCAGTTGGTATAGTGCTGTTCTGGACTCTCTCAGGACCCAGGTTTGGTTCCCAACACTGCAAAACCAGGAGAAGGGTGTGACAATGCAATCCTAAAACAATCAGCAATTGAAAACCCTATGAGAGTCACTATGAGTTGGACCTGACTCAAGGGCACCTAACAACATAGCTGGCTACCAGATTGTTCCAGTGCTTTAGGGGGCCAGAGAAATGCTCTTAGAGGTGACTTATCTAGATGAATGTTGTTTCCACAAATGTCAAGTACCACTGGCCTGCCTAGATTCCTGCATAAAAGACTACCAGTCTTCAAAGTACCTAACTTTGGTGTGATTTTATAAAGGATGAAAACCTAACACTTTTTTTGCATGTTTATTTTTGAGGCAGAGTTATGCCATGTTGTCCAAGCTGGCCTCAAACTCCTGGGCTCAAGTGATTCTCCTAGCCCAGCCTCCTGAGCAGGTGGGGCTATAGGAGTGTACCATCATGTCTGGCTGAATATATTATGCATTAAAAAATTGTAGATAATAGCAAATGAACATTTTCTAAATGACAGATAAAAGTCTGTGACAGCTTCTCTTGATAGAAAAGACTCCCCCCCACCTTATTGTTGTTCTTAGGTGCTGTAGAATCAGGTCCAACTCATAACAACCCTCATAGGGTTTTCAATGGCTGTTTTGGGATTGTTTTTATGGCAGTCCACATTCTTTGGTTCTAGTCCTCAGAAAGTGCAGAGTAGTGCTCTACCAACTGAGCTAAGTCCCCGACCCCCTTTTTATTACTAGACATATTTAAAATGCTCTGTTGAGGGAAAAGAATAAATTGTTGCATTAATTCTAACTAAAAGGAACATTTCATTTCAGGAGTGTCCCAGAAAGGAATCTTTGAAAAGTTACTTGCTACACCATAATACTTTACTGTGTACCAAAAATATTCTACTTACCTAAATTTGTCAGAAGCAGTGCAACTTTTTCATAGAGCTGTAAAATAAATGTCATACATTTAACAAATGAACTGTAGATGTTCTAACATCTATAAAGGAAATAGGCGATCAAGTCATGAGTAAAAATAATGTCATTAATCGTCCATTGCAAACACAATGAAAACATTGTGAACAATTGTGCCCTTTCATGGTAAATCAGAAATGTACAAGGTCCCACTTCCTTGTTGTTAGGTGTGGTGGAGTCGAGTCTGACTCACAGTAACCCTCATAGGGTTTTCAATGGCTGATTGTTTTTCGGGATTGCTCTGGAAGGGGACTGCCATGTCCCTCTCCCATTTTTGTAGTGCTAGAGATCGAACTCAGGGCCACAGAGAGCACAGAGCAGCACACTACCAACTGAGCTAAACTCCAGCCCAGGTCCCACTTTACTATTTTTAAAATCTTACTTCCCACTTTGGGGTGAATAATTCTATGACAATGAATTGTTATTGCCAGGTGCTGACAAATTGGGTCCAACTCATAGTGGCCCTATGTACAACAGACAAAACACTACCTGACACTGTGCCATGCCCAGCATTATTATCAGTGCTTCCCTGCTATTCCTAGGACTTTCAATGGCTGATTGTTCTGGAAGTGGGCTGCTGGATCCTTCTCCCAAGCCTACAGCCTCTGGTATTCCCAGGTGATTTCCTATTCAAGAACTAACCAGGCCTGACCCAGCTTAGCTTCCCAAATCTGATAAGATGGGACACCAGGGTGGTACAACTGCAGGCAACAAAGAACTTGTGACTGTTAGGTGCTGTGGAGTCAGATCTGACTCACAGCAACCCTATCTACATCAGAACAAAACATTTCCCCGACACTGTGCTCAGCACTGTGTCAGTGTTTCTCTGCTATTGATAGTGCTTTCAATGGCTGATTGTTTCAGGAGTGGGCTGTGAGGTCCTTTCCTATTTTTGTGGTGCTGGGGATTGAATCCAGGGCCTCAGAGAGCACTGAGCAGCACTCTACCAACTGAGCTAATCCCCAGCCCCACCAAAGAACTAGCTGCCCCTAATTACCAGTTTTCTAAATGAGGCTGAGAAGTCACAACATTCCTGAGTGTCAGCATCCTGAATGCAAAATCTCTATGCCTGATTCAGATGGCAAGGGTCTGTCACCTTATTGTTTATGGAATGCTGTAAATTCTACACTATAGCATTCATAAAGGCTGAAGTGATAAAACATTATTGGTAATTCCCAGAGCTTATGATGCTCTGCTTTTCCATTAGTGTACTGGATGCATCCTTAGTTCACCAAGCCATCTGGTAAATGGATGGTCCTAACAGGGAATTGAGGGTGTGTGTGTGTGTGTGTGTGTCTGTGTGTGTGTGTGTACGTACACAGAGGTGCAGAGGGTACAGTTTCAGGCAAATAACTGTAAGACAATCTCCAGAGAAGGATTAAATTGAGAGAAAGATTAAAAAGAAAGATGATAAATGAAAATGAAAACTAGTCTTATAGATTTGAACAATATAAAGATTAAGACCACATTTAGATTAGTTAAAACACGCTGCTTAAAATTCCCCAGGCTGGAATTACAGCTTTACATCCCAGGATGCTACCTTACCTCTTCTTTTGACCATCATTGTCCTTACATGTAGGTAGGATGAGTTATGGACTTACTGACTTTAAGGACTTTCTTAATCTCTGATTTCTCTTATTCAAGATTTTTGCTTACTGCAGAACCTGGTACAATACTTAGACTGTACTAGTCCAAATTTTTAGCAATGACTATTTGCTACATTGAAGGTGATGGTTTTTGACATTAAGTAAGGTATACTTAATGTGGCTGTAAATCAAATTTTGTTTATGGAAACCTCAAACTCATGGAGCTCAGTGTTAAAAGAAATTGGTATAACTTTCAGTAAGAAACTCTGTGGTGCAGACTAGTCACACTTATTTGACTATAAAACCAAAACCCTTATAAACAGATTATTTTAATATTACATATTTTAATATTAAGAAGACATTGTATCATTAAAATTACTTAATTATATCATTATTAAGAAACATTAGATTTGACTGGTGAGACAGCTATTTTTAAAAGTATAATTTTTGATCCCTGGCTTATCTTTTATATCTTTTACATGTAGATATACTTGTCAAAGTGGCTCAATTTGCACACTTGTCTCAAGGGTCTTGGGAGCTATTGATGTGTTACTGCCACTTGGGGGTATGAATACTGGAAAAAATGGTATTTAAAAAGAACAGTGCAGAGGTCAATATATGATTGATATTAATGTTTTGAAAATAAAATGTATAGGAATATAGGGTATACATGGCACTAGTGTATATATATATATATATATATATATGTATATATATGCTAAGGATACAAATAAAAGAACAGTAGGACTTTGGGCATGATACAGCAGGAAAGGGTGTGTCACACAGAGCGGCTCATTGTTGGCAAGGGATCTTCAGATGAGTGGTATATGGAAAAGGCCAATTTCTCACTAGACAGTTGAGATAGACACCATGGATGATTGGCTCTGAGAAGGGCAGCAGAAAAATCTTAGTTTCCAAACCTGATATAACAAATTCTTTATTTGTGCTCTTGTTGAATTGAACCCTTTATATAATGACCTTCTTCTCTCTTTTTATTGCTTTTAAAGTCTGTTTTATCCAATATAGGCATTGCTATTTTGGCTTTCTCTTGGATTCTGTTTGCATGAAATGTCTTATTTCATCCATTCACTTTCAGTCTATTCGTGTCCTTAGAGGTGAAGTGAGTTTCTTGTAAGCAACATATAGTTGAGTCTCACTCCTTTTTTTGTTGTTGTTTTTTGCTTGTTTTCTTGAGACAGGGTGTCACTATGTAGCCCAGGCTGGTCTTGAACACAATCTTCCTGCTTCAGTCTTGTGAGTGTGTTAGCCTTATTCTTTTTGTCCAGTCAGTCACTCTATGTCTTTTAATTGGAGAATTTAACCTTCTTACATGTAAGGTGATTATCCCTAGGTAAGGTTTTACTAAAGCTATTTTGTAATTTGTTTCTAATTTTATTGTAGATGCTACACATTCTGATTGTTGTTTTCTGTAACTCATAGAAAGCTTTCTGACCTTAAGGATATTTCCAAAATATGCTAGCTAGGAACACTTCCAATTTTATTTTGTCAGCTTGATCAATGTGTGTGGGCTTGTTCTAATGAAAGCCATATTTTCTGGTTTACTTTTATTTTTTAGCAACAACACTATGGTTTTCATTCTTTATTGTATAATGAAATATCTGATTCATATTGGTATGGCTGATTAAAAAGGATGGTAATAACTTTCAATCTCTTCCTGGCGTATATCTTGTGTTGTCCTATTTAGCTTGCAACCACCACATGGAGACATTCTTTGGTCACAAGTGAAACAGAAAAGGATTGAAACAGTATGATAAGCAGCAAAAGCTGTCATATTTACTTCTATTCATTCTATCTGTGAAATATTTATTTTTTGAGACACACCATGAAATCCAAACTTGTAAGCATCCCTTAATCAGTTGTTAAGAGGCATAAGACATTTTAGGATCCAGAGAACTTTTATAAAATAAATGAATCTTATTTTTAAAGCACATACTACATAAAAGTAAATATACATTATCAGATCTGGAAAATAGCTATCCAACAGAGATTTACTTCTTCAGTTAGGACTAAGCAAATCCAGCCTGACTAAAAAAGTCAGATATAGGATATGTAATTTGTAATAATTAAACACTCAAGTCTTTAATCAATATAAATTAAAAACCAGTTTAGCTCTCAAGGTTTTTATATTCATTTAATGAAAGAGTATTCATAATTAATCTCTAAATGTAAACTTTAATTTTGAAAGGCTATCCTGATAAAAATTCATAGTAGCTGAAAACAATTTAGGTAGCCATAAAAAATCTAAATTACTGGTCTATAAAAATCTTAAATGGAGTAATTCCAGAAGACAGTGGAGATTTTAGTTCTGAACTGTTCAATGTTGCATTATAGTCATTAGTCTGCCATCTGTAATGCTAATATTCTCTTTCTAAGGACTTAAAATATTATTTTTTGATTTTCTGATGAAAACTGTTCCAAAATGTATTACACACTTGGCCACCCTCATAATGGAACTCGCAAAGATTCAGGACATATGACAGGAGGGTAAATGCATGGGCTGAGACGGGGATGTTGTGAGAAGGGGCTGTGGAGGGTGAGGCAACTGGTCCCGGTACAAAAAGGATACTGGCTGATTCTGCTTTTGGAGTTCTTATGTATGCTTTTTCTTTTCTGACTTCCCCTTCTATGGATTGCCATTTCCTGCTCCCAACAGTATTCTGGAGTTAGTAATCTTACGTTATTCCAGTTTGATATTGGCTAGGAAATCAGTGCATCAAGGGTGTTCACATTATACCTAAAATGAAAACATATCCTAAGGGAATTCTTATCAACAATACATGTTAGCTTCTCTGTGTGGGCTCAACATCATCTATTTCAGCTAGTCTGAAACTTTGTTAGGTAAAATATATAAAATGCCTAGCAGCCTAGCTCCTGGCCCTTAGTAGGAGAGTTTGTAATTTCAGCAACTAGATATTTTACCCACTCTGGTACCCCTTCTTCATTTTAGTTCACCTTTTTTTGTGGTTATGTCTCTTGAAGTAGAGATTTCTGGATCAGTGTTTTCCAGCTAACTGAAGTACTGCTCTAATCACATTCACACTGCTCAATGTGCATGTTGTTGTTATTGTTGTTGTTGTTAGGTGCCATCGAGAAGGTATATGACTCATAGCTACCCTCACAGGGTTTTCAATGGCTGTTTCGGGATTGCCTCTGGAGTGGATTGCCAGGTCCTTCTTCCATTTTTGCAGTGCTGGGAATTGAACTCAGGACCTGAGAGACTGCAGCGCAGCACTCTACCAACTGAGCTAAATCCAATATGCATGGGCAAGCATATATTTATAGACCCACTCCATGTACACAGAAATTTGTTTGTTAAGAAGATGTATATATTAAATTAAATTATTATTATTAATTAGTATTACTATTGCTGGAGATTGAACCCAGGACCTTGTGCATGTTCAGCATGCACTCTATCACTGACCTAAGCAAGACCTTTTCGCCCATTCTCGCCTGGACAACCGATGAGGAGACAGCTTTCCTGCTCTCACCCGGACCTTTGGTGAGGAAAGCACTCTTTCCCTCCTCGACCATCAAAAATAAAAGAACCCCACTCTCCGTCTGATCACCAATGAAGCAACAGCTGTCTACTCGTGACCACCAAGACCACCAACACAGGTGTTTGCCCCTGGAAGGCAAAACTGCCTGAAGCTTTTCCTTTCTCCCGTTTCCTCCAGGGTCCCGAGGGCCGCAGGATTTCATGCCCCTCACCCAAGGGTCCAGAGTGAATTGTGTTTAGTATCTGTGTGCGTGGAGGTGCTGCTGGTCCGATCCTCCAGGCCGGACCAGGAGGCGCGGCCCCACATAGAGCCTGAAATCAAATTTTAATAAGACATTGGAGGACAGGGATGATAAAAATGAAGTAAACATTGATTCATTTTGGCCTACCTGGGCCCAGGGCCTCTCTAGGCTCTGGCTGTTTGGTTAATTTTACTACGAATCACTTCCCTTCACAACATGTATTCCATAGCTAACAGAGATTGAATTGGGGGTTAGGGTGTGGAGTGCCAGAGAATGCCAAATATCCATTTTCAGTCTCCATATGATCAAGTCATACAATCATCATATCAAAAATGATCAGCAATTATTCTGTTTTATTTTTTATAATTTCTGAGCTTGAAACTTTGTTTTCTAAAACACGAAAGAATTTATTCTCTCAGGACCCAGGTTTGATCCCCATTATGGCAAAAATGGGAGAAGGACATGGCAATCCACTCTTGAGGCAATCTTGAAACAGTCATTGAAAGCCATATAAGGGTCTCTATGAGTCGGACATGACTTGATGGCATCTAACAACAATAATGAATTCCCTATATTTCATTAGCTTAGTGATTACTAGTTCACCTAAGAATCATAACTAAAGTTCTTTATCATTGAGTAGATTGAATCATCTTGGGAATTACTCAGGGATCATTAATTGTGGAATTTAAGATTAAGGAGCTAGGCAAGGCAATTTAAATAAGGAAAACTGTGTTGACCACAGTATTAAATTATTTGGCCCTTAGAAAGCCCTAGTCCTTCTCAAATATTATGAGCATTTCATCACAATGGCCCAGACTTCACATGTAATATAAAGATGAGAGGAACTATAATTAATGAACATCTACTCCATTCCTAGCACTGTGCTCAGCACATACATTATCTCACTTATTCTCTACCACAAAACTCTAAAGTTAGTATTTTTATGTATACTTGACTTCAAAGTCTAACCATGTCAGCTATTTTATTTTTTAGTTTTAGTGATGACAATTTGCTGAGTGCCTACTATGTAGCAGGTTCTGCTCCAGGCTCTAGAGAATAATAATAGTGAAAAAACAAAACAAATGAGTTCTGTCCTTATGAACCTACTTTCCAGTGGAAAAGACAGATCATAAACAAAATAAGGGAAATATATAGCATAGTAGTGTTGTTGTTAGGTGCCATTGAGTCAGTATCTGATTCATAGTTTCCCTACGTCCAACAGGCAAAACACTATTGTCAGTGCTTCTCTGCTATTCATAGGGTTTTCAATGGTGGATTGATTTTTGGGAGTGGGTTCCTGGATCCTTCTCCCAAGCCTATTGTATATGGTGTTCCCAGGCAGTCTCCCATCCAAGTACTAACCAGGCTGGGCCCTGCTTAGCTTCCAAAATCTGACAGGATCAGATGCAACAGGGTTACAATAGCAGGCAAATAGCATAGTAGATGGTGATAAATGTTAGAGAGAAAAAAAGGCAGGAAAACAGGCAGGGAATTGTCAGATGGCAGGAGTGGGTTGCAATTTGCAATAGAGTGATGAGGGAAAACTTTATTAAGAAGTAATATTTGAACAAAGAACTGAAGGAGGTGAGAGAGCAAGCTATGCAGACCCTGGAGGAGGCAGAGAATGTTCCAGGTTGAGAGAGCAAGCTTTGAGGTGAACACATGCCTGGCACACCCAAGTGGCTGGAGAGGGTGAATCAGGATGAAGGAGGAGGTGGTGTCAGAGGTGCCGCAGGAGCCAGAGGAAGGATAGCCTGTGAGCTATTGGGAAGACAGAAATTTTTACTCAGATGGAAAGGAAAGTCACCAGATGGGCAATACAACTGACCTATAATGTAAGATGCTCTGGCTTCCACATTCAGCCTCAGTTGAAGGGAGCCAACCTGGAGGCTGGGAGGCCAGTTAGGAAGCTCCTGCCATAACCCAGGAAGGAGACACCAGAGACTTGCACCAGGGTGGAGGTGGGGATGTGTGAAAAGTCACATTCTGGATACACTTTGATGGTGTGAGAAAGAGACGAGTGAAGGAGAATGCCAAGATTTTTAGCCTGAACAATTCCAAAGGGGAGGCTGGAGGGAAGATTGGGAGTCAGGAATGAATGTGTTGGAGATGTCCAGTAGGCAGTTCCACATGTGAGCCTGGGGTTCAGGGGAGGGGTCTGGGCTGAAATATGTAATTGAAAAAATTCTGAAATCAACACGAGCAGCACTTATCATCCTGATATTTTCCTTGGGTCATCTCAAGAAATGCTTTGGGTACTGACTACCTTCCTGTCATTGTAAATGAAAAAGAAATGGAAACCAACATTGTTGAGCTATGTCACAGGTTGTGAGCTGGGTCTTCTAAATACCTCCTTTCTCTAAATTTTTCTAGGGGAAATGCAGTGTTACCCTACTGGACAAATAAGGAAACTGAAGTTGAGAGATGTTAAATGCCTTATCCAATCTGACACTGCAGAAAGTCCTGGAGATTAGATGTGAATTAAATCTTTTAAACCCCAGACTTGAGTGCATCTTCATGCTACATACTTTGCTGCCAGGCTATTGGTGCTACATAACTCTATCAACAGAAGAAAAGCATCACTGCAGCCTACTTATTTTGATTCATTTGGCCAGACCTTGCAGCTCACTTACCACATTCAGCAACATAATGATACAAAAGTTGATACACACGGCAGTCCCTGTGGTTGCAACCTGAGAGTTATTCCTGATTAATGCCCATTTAAAGGCAGCGAAAGTGCTGACAGTCACCACTCGGTAAATGACGATCCCGAACACTGCAGCGATCACCACACAGATCTGGCGGGAAGACAGAGGAGACCCAGGTGAGTCCCTAGGTGGAAGGTTTCAGAAAGGGCACTTATGCTCCTAGGAATCGTTTGATAAATAAAGGAAATAATGCAAAGATAATACTGATTCAAGATCCCCCAAGGAAATGCACACTTTTCATTGTGATTAGTACTTTCTCTTGCCTGTTATTTCCTTACCTAATATAGAAAAACCACACTGCCTAAAAGTTGAAAATCTGCATAAACTGTGGGATTATGATTTTTAAGTACCATATTTGACTGAGCAGACAAACACATATTTATTGTAGAAATATTATCTTATACTTGTGTTTATAATTGTTGTTTATTTTCCTATTATTGTAGAATAAAAGAAAAGCCCTTATCGTGGCCTGAAAAATACCCTCCAGCCCCTCAGGGTATCATTCTCCTTGCTCTCTGGAGGCCCCATAAATTTTCTCATTACTTAAAGTGAGCTAAGGATGCTTAATCTTCAAGAGCACTTCCTTGGCTTACAATGTCTACTCATCCAATCTCCCTGCCATGTGCACACACACATACAGGCATGGTCTAGTTAACACCTTCTTGTCCTTCTTTACTTCTCAGTTCAAGCACCACTTCATAATTAAGTCTTTTCATGACCCCTAGATCATTTTTGTTGTTGCTATTATATGGTATCTATGCCATATTAGTGTAGCTTCTTTCAGGATGCTATTTATAACTTCTAACAATTTGTCTCTGATTATTGTCAATCTCTTCCACTAGAAAGTAAGTTCCAGAAGATGAGGCCTGTATCTGATCACCACAGTTTCTACACCACCTTGGCTAATTGCAGGTATATAGTACATGCTCAGTATTTGTTGTTGTTGTTGTTGTTGTTGAATGAACAAACTATGTAATAGGCACATAATATCTCAGGAATCAGAGACACATGTACACTGAAGCATCTTTCCATGAAGATCTCATGGTATTTGAGAATAATCTATGGCATATCTTCTACCTCTATAAAATATTGATAATCTGAGACTCCAAAACGTTTTGTGGCTTTAGTTGACTCCCCTAATATGTCTTAGAGATCTTAACTTACTAATTATCAAAAGTTGGATTTTAAAGTCAGCCCTCAGGATGGCCTCTGCTGACTTAGAGATTCCTTTCTGCACATTCTGTTTTGTACAAGCATTATTTTCTGCAGACTTCTAGGGATGGCACTCTGAAACTTGAGTATGAGCCCTAGCTGGAACGGGCAATACTAATACTACTACTAATAATAATGAAGCAAAACTTTGCCCACATGTTAATCTTAGAGCAGTTGATAGGGAACAGGTGAAATCTGCACTGCAGGTCAGACATAAGTGGAGATATGGTGGGAGGGACAGCTCAGTGGACTCAGAGGACATAGAAGTGTCCTAGCTCAGCTATTACCCAGCATGGTGACCTTGAGCAGCTTCTTCTCTCTATGACTTCAGCCTGTTGTGCTCTAGGCCCTCCATCAGGGGAATAGGAACCTTAGTCTAAGTCTCAAGGTCTTGGATGAGAAATAGGACAATAAATATGAATGTGTACAGAGAAGGCAAAGCATGACATAATTGCTTATATAGAGGGTGTGGGTTTAAATCTCAAGAACCGAGGGATTCTAGACAGTCTGAGTTGACTTTCATCTGCCTAATTTCTTCACTGGCAAAAAGAAGTAGACTGGACTTGCAGTAGTCTTGTCCTTCCTACATTAGTGTTCTAGAACAGAGGTATCCAACATTTTGGCTGTCTTGGGCTGTACATAAGTTATATAATATAGTGAGCACATATGGGCTGTGGCTTAGCTCAATTAGAGTGCTGCTCTGTGCTCTCTGAGGCCTTGGGTTCGATCTTCAACACTGCATAAAACAGGAGAAGGACCTGGCAGCTCACTTCCGAAACAAACCGGAAAGAGCAATCAGACATTGAAAACTCTATGAATAGTACAGAAGCATTGACATAGTGCCAATTATGATACAGTGTGGGGGAGTGTTTCATTCTGCTGTACATAGGGTACATGATATGATATGAGTCAGACCCCGAGCCAATGGCACCTAACAACGACAACAATATTTAGCTCATATACATAATGGGGAGGACACAAAGAAAGTAAACGCTAAAAATTGCATGGTGTTCAGAGATTTTGTAGGGCTGCATTACTAGCTGTTCTGGGCTACACGTCAGACATTCCTCTTCTAGGATGTATATAAATTCATCAATTGAAAAGAGGGAAGGAAAATCCTAACTATCCCTGATGGTTCTAAAATATCACTTCTGAAAAATTTGTATATGTTTCATTCTATAATTAATAGTATCAAAGTTAATCACAAAATGACTTCTTTTTAGGAAAAGTCAACAACTCAGCTCTTTGTGTTTTTCAAACTGGACAAGACTGCCACTAAGTAGGGAAATCAATTTTAGGAAGCTATATCTGGCCTGAAAAAACAGACTGTAATGAAACAGAACAGAATCAGAGTTTACTGCATATTACAAAAGTGAGCATTGTATTAGTTATGATATTCAGTTTTGTGCATCTATCTGCAGAGAAAATACTGGGTTATGACAGGATGCATGGTAAAAACTTTGAAAAATGCTGGTGTATTTTCCATTTCACATTTCTAGTTCCTGCCAGTAGGCCATCATGGAATATGCCAAATGGAAACACATTAAAGTGAAAGGTCTGAGCTCTTACTGGCAGACCCTGGGTAAGCCCTTCAACTTTTTAGAGTCTCAGTTGCTCTTTCTGTACTTAGTAACAGCAATACCATCTCTGACTTCCAAACAGAGTTGTAAGGATGAAATAATATACTGTGCATAACAATGTTTTGTTGTTGTTGTTGTTGTTGTTGTTAGGTGCCGTCGAATCGTGACCAACTCATAGCGACTGTCACAGGGTTTTCAATGGCAGATTGTTTTTGAGATTGCCTTGGGAGTGGGTTTCCACATCCTTCCCCCATTTTTGCAGTGCTGGGAATCGAACTGGGGACCTCAGAGACTGCATAGCGGTGCTCTACCAACTGAGCTAAATCCCAGCCCCTAACAATGTTTTGTAGAACTATGCAAATTTCTGATATGACGATTGTTGTTACCATACTATACATTTGTACTCTATAAAAATAAAGAACTTTTTAAAAAGTTTCAAACCATAAAAAATATTCCAGATGCAGAAACAATAAGTCTGCTGCATTTATCGGTGAATGCTTGATAAGGTTCTGGCTTTCCTGAAATGGGATTCATCCGCTCTTTCTTGGAATATTTGGCTTCAAATTGGGGTCGTATTTCTTCCTAAAGAACAAGCAGACACATTTTTATGCACCGAAGAGATGATCACACAGTAAGAAAAAACTATCCTTTCACCCCACCATAAAACTGAGTCAGCAGTTGTCAAATTAATTAGTCAACCGATGGAGTGGGCTTCAAGATACAAGCTTATATGTTTGGAAATTGGCCACTTGATGAATATCTATAGGATGAAAAGCAAGATTTACGACCATCAAAAGCAATCTAACTTACACTAATAGTTACATTTTTCTGTAATCTTATTAAACTATGCCTGAAGCAATGGAGAATAATATTTTTAAAGGACCACCTGTCCTGACCCTAGTGGTTTGGAACAACTAATAAGTTTTTACTTTTATTACCAGACAGTGACATAGACCACAGGACAAAGAAGGTTTCTGTGTAGGCAAATGTTCAAAATCCATTTTGAGAGTTATAATGTCAAGATAATTCTTAAAGTTTTCCTAATTTTGGGTGTTTTTTTGTTTTGTTTTATTTTTTGCATTTTTAGATTTACGTGACTAAAACCATGGCAATCCTACTTTTTAATAAGCTCTTATAGAAGTCATTCACCTTTAACCAATTGATATTAAATATATTCTTAGTGATTATTGAAAACAAAGTGAACACCTTTCAAATCCAGTTTAAATGAAGGCTCCTCTAATTTTAAATCAAGCTGAGCTTTTGTTTCACTTCACTCAGCCTCATCCAAATGTGATAAGCTTCTGACTGGAAAGCAATTATGGGATTAGGACAAGATTATCAGCAGAGGGCATACTGGAGTGGTTCTGCTTCATTAAGTATATATTCTGCTTGAGTGCCTTAGAAGAAGATGGGAAATAAGCGAAAATGGGTGAATTAGAGATTGAGTTAATTCAGGCAGAAATGCTCAAGAATCAGATGAAGATACTAAGAGAAAGCAAAGAAGGAGCTGACTAAGGGAGGTTATAGAGTACGGGTACAGTTTGGGAGCAGCACTCCTGGGTAGGAGACAGAGTTATAAAGAGGCTCTGCCTTCTCTCACTTACTTTAGGCAGTTACACTAGAGGCTGGGGCTGAGGTTTAGCTCAGTGGGTAGAGTACTGCTCTGCACTCTCTGAGGACCTGGGTTTGATCCCCAGCACTGCAAAAATGGGAGTAGGACATGGCAATCCACTCCCGAAGCAATCCCAAAACAATGAACCATTGAAAACTGAGGTGGCTGACTCGGGACCTGACCCAACAGCACCTAGCAACAACAAACAATAGCAAACACTAGAGGATACAAACAGATCCAGAATCTTTTGCTTCATTGGAAAACTCTGTCCACTTACCAGGTTACAGATATTGTCAAGAGATCTTGGGCTACTCATCCAAAACTTGAGGTCAATTTAGAGCCAGGCTTGGGTGTAATGGACTCAGTTTTGTCCCCCACCCCCACCAAATTCATATTCTGAAGTCTTAACTTCAGAATGTGACCATATTTGTAATCAGAGTCTTGGCTGAGGTAATGAAGTTAAAATGAGGTTAGTAGCATGGACTTTATTCCAATACAACTGGTATCCCTATACAAAGAAGAAATTTGGATATAAACAGGCACTAAGAGAAGATGATGTGAATACACAGGTAAAAGAAGGCCAACTATAAGTCAGAGAGAGGTATAAAACAGATCCTTCCCTCATGGCTTTTAGAAGAAACCAACATTGCTGACACTTTGATCTCAGATTTGTATCCTCCAGAACCATGAGCAAATAAATTTCTATTGTTTAAGTCACTCATCTGTGGTACTTTGTTATGGTAGCTTTGGCAAACCAATATGCTGGGTTACTCCTAAGGCAGGCAAGCAGTGAGTCTGGGCTTTTCTGAACAGCACACTGAGAACCGTGGGATTTTCATCAACTCTGGCCCTTCTGGTAAGGCCCTCTCTCAGAAGTAAGAGGCATTTCCACAGTAAATTCTAAACTAAGAACCAGAACAAGACACAGCTCACGAGGGTAAGCTCATGTAAGAAAGTATGCTGAGTGAAAAGAACTGTCCAGCATGCAAAGCTTTTTAAAAAGGACTGGAAAGGCAAGAGGCTCCAGGCTTACTTGGGACCTGTGCACCCTAAGGATACCCACATCCTAGACCGACCACAAGTACCAATGGTGATTTTTAAACTGTTTTTTATAATCAAGGTTACTTGAATAGTGCCACATTTTATGGCTAAAAGAGAAACATTTAGTCACACAGTTTTAGAGATGAAAAGGTGAAATTTGTCTAAGATAACAACAATGCAGTTACTTAGTGGTGACTTGGATTCTCAGGAAAGAACATTTTCCATCCCGCTGAGAATAGTTCCCATGAACACATGAAACCAGAAAAGGCAGAGTGGTGTTCACCAGAGGAAGTCCTGAATATAGTGTGGCTGCTGCCCATGGACACCATGGTCTGCCTGGGCAGCTTGTTCAGATCCAGAAAATCATTTTCTGGAGAATGCTTATAAAAACATGAGAAAGGGACTTTCAGAAGGACCAGAACTCCTGAAAATCCCAGTGTCACATATCAAAACAAAACAACATGCTGTACATCTCAACTATACACAACAAACAAAAAGAAAACTCAAACTAAATATAAAACTACCCTAGCACATTCATGGGAATAAGAACAAAAGGCGCCACTCATGAGGCATGATTTGAAGGTAACTCCTTCACAAAATATCTTAAAATTATTGCCCTTGTGAAGACTATCACAAGGATAAAATTCTCATCATATGTTTCTAGAAGGTTCATCTATATATAAAATATACAATAACATATGTACTGAATATATTATCACATTACATAATAATCACAATTATATAATAAATAATATGACAGCCATATATTAATAATACATTATATTATATATTAT
The DNA here is from genome assembly GCA_007922755.1 of Pedetes capensis. Lineage (NCBI taxonomy): Eukaryota > Metazoa > Chordata > Mammalia > Rodentia > Pedetidae > Pedetes > Pedetes capensis. Next base: position 29,413 of record VMDO01006493.1, read on the forward strand.
ATACATATATAATGTATGTAAATATATATCCAGGAAGGAAAATGACCATCAATGGCCATTATCACACTCTATGATTAGTCTATCTGATTCACAGGCACAGCAAGGTCTGATAAAATGGGACTAGGCGAGGTAAAAGACAATGAGGGAAAGGAAAGAGTTCAGTCCTATATCAAGCAGGGTCTGATGGAGGAATTGCTTCTTAAAAAATTCTGAAGTAAATAATACAAACCTCCTCTTCTTCCCAGTCTATCAAATCCCAGTCATAAGCAATGACTGCTCGACGTCTTTTCCAAAATTCCAGGAAAACTGTTGCTGGAACAAACAGAGAAAGACAAAGACACTTTCAAATAAAATCATGCTATTAATTGTGTTATTGAATAATGAAGCCATTGCAAAGAATGACAGCTGTTTGTATAAGTGTCTTTGAAAATCAGAATTCCTAGCTAAATTTCATTTAATAAGGACTATTTTCTGAGAATTATTAAGCTTGAATCAAACATAATGGAAAAAATAGAAATTTCACTTAGAATTAAATCAAACTGGTTTTCAACTTTAGGCAGAACAGTCTATTGAGTGACAAAGCTCCTGGAATGGAAGAAGACAGGAAACATGGTTACCAACACCTTTCCTATTGATAGAGTATTTATTTTTAAAAGCAAAGGGCAGGTTACAACAGAAAAGCAAAAATAAAATTGAGTAATTCATGTATGAGTTCTTGTCCACCAAAAACTTCTATACATAAATATATCTTAAGTATATACTTAAATGCATGGTAACATATTTGCATTTAATATAAAATATTCTTTGCCTACTCTCCTAAGATATTAAAATATGTTTGAACAACATGCAGATATATTTCCTGAATGTTTTATCCATCAATGCCAGTTAATAAACAATAATATCAAAGTTTGAAACAACCTAGGATTCTCTTTGTCTTACAAAAAAGCATGATTCTGTTCCAACTACTACCCCTACTACTACTACCCCTATTATTTGACTGCATGGATTGTATAGCAAAGACTGCCAACTGTCCTCTAAGATCCATTCCTTCCTTCTTCTACAGTAAAAGAAAAGTTGCTGGGAACATGGCTGCTCAACTACACTGCATTTTCCAGGTAGATATAGCCAAAGGAGAGTTCTCACTAGTGGAATGTGAACAGAAGTGATGAGATGCGTGTTGTTCACCTGTGGACACCTTAAGGCATTAGGGGTGCTTTCACCACATTCTCTTTCCACTTTAGGACAGATAGAATTTAAATGAACCAGTGAGATCATGCAAATAATGACAATATTTGAGAATATGGCAAACAAACAACTCTTTTGTAGGAATATGAGCCTTTGAATAAACATTTGGATCAGGGCTATCTGCCAGCCTGGAGTGTTCTCAGATTTTTACATAAGAGAAAAATGATTTTTTTAATGCCACTGTATGATGTTAAGTTTTTGTGTTATAGTGTCTTAACCTTATCTTAATGAATGTAGGCACTTTGTTAAAGAGAAAAGAGATAAATTTCACTTGGTCCCTGTGACACTACATTGAAGGCATGATGAAATAGTGACTTGTATTTCACTCCCTTACAGGTCTTAGACAGAACAATCTCAAACCACAGCATCTAAAACCTTATCAATTTTACTTTAAGACAGAATTTTACATATTTTTTCCTCCCCCTTTTCTCCCCTCATCTCCACCTTGTACTATTACCTAACCTTCCCACAAATGAGGTTCATCTAAGGTATTAATGTCAATCCCCAAAAACAATCTTCCTATGACATCAGTTGACACATCGGGGAAATCGGAGTCTTCTTCCCTCTCAATATAGGTAGCATTAGGGGTAATATTCAGGTACATTAATGTTCAGATACAGTAATCTCCCTTTATCTGAGGGGTATAAATTTCAAGGTCTCCATAGATTCCTGAAATTTCAGATAGTACCAAACCCTATATAGGACAATTTTTCCTATTTGTTCTAAATGTAGGTCTTAGCAACCTCAAGATATATATTATTTTCTTTCCTTATCAAGTCAATAATTTACATGTTTTTACTTATAGGAAGCCTTTTACAGCACTTCTTTAGTAGACAAAAATCATTAGCATCACTACTCTTGAGCTTTGGAGGCATTATTAAGGACCATCACTAAGCAAAATAATGGTTACTTGAACAAAAGCACTGTGATGTCATGAGAGTTGATCTGACAACTGAGATGGTTACTCAGTAATTAACAAGAGGGCAGGTAGTTGGTGAGTAGTGTATAAAACATGGTTATGCTAGACAAGGTCCAGATGATTCACATCCTGGGCAAGATGGAGCTGGAATGTGCGAGATTTAATCACCTTACTCAGAATGGTGTGTAATTTAAAACTTATTGTTTACTTCTGGAATTTTCCATTCAACATTTTTGGACCACAGTTTGCCACAGATAACTGAGACAACAGAAAGTAAAACTGTGGGTAAGGGGAAACTGTGGCTCAGAATCATACATAGTTGAGAAGGTTGACCTATGCAGCTTGTAAGGGACAGAAAAGGGACATGACATACAAGGTTCTGCAGGTCACACTCTATTTAATCATTTTCTTAATTAGAACAATTATCATCAATCTCAAATTTGCAGCAGATTAAGTTGTATCATATGGTTGTAAAATCTGGACATTGGATAAGGAAGACAGGAGAAGAATTGATGCTTTTGAATTATGGTGCTGGAGATAAATATTGGCTATACCATAGACTCTCAAAGGAACCAATAGATCTATCCTAGAAGAAGTACAACCAGAATGCTTAATGGAAGCAAGGATGGCTAGACTGTGTCTTTCCTATTTTGGACATGTTGTCAGGAAGGACTAATCTCTGGAGAAAGATATCATGTTTGGGAGAGTGGCAGGTCAATGAAAAAAAGGAAAACCCTGAAATAGATTGACACAGTGTCCGCAACAATGGGCTTAAACAAAAGTAAGATCATATGTCTGGCATAAGTTGGGAGTGTTTTGTTCTGTTCTACACAGGGTCACTAGGAGTCAGACCCAACTTGACGGCACCTAACGACAACCACATTTATCCTCTGAGCCATAGTTAGAGTATACTTCCCAGCATTTGTTGCAATTAGATGTGGCCATGATCCATGTTTTGTTCAGTGGAAAGTGAGCAGACATGATGTATGTCATTTTTGGACTGAAGAATGAAGAAGCAGGTACTGGTATATATTCTGTGAGTTCCCTTTTTCCTTTTGCTCAATGAATAGAGAGGAGGCTGGATAGCCAGAAGAGGATGCAGTCACAAGATGGAAAGAATCTATTGATTCATATGAGTAACAATGTGGAAAACTTCCTGCCAGCCAGGTCTACCTGGTTGAGTTCTACCAAAAGCTGGGTTTAGGGGGTTGTATATTACATTTGCTAACCTCACTTAACAAGTATGGGCTTCCTCCTAGAAAATATCTTTCTTCTGGAAATAGCCTTGATTAACATTTTGCACACAGGAAGAAAAATACACCGAGCACTAGCTTTCATCATCTTACTAATTTATTTAGAGGCCCTTGCACAGAAAAATGAGATACATATCTTAAACTCTAAACAGAAAAAGAGATACATATCTTAAGCTCCATGGCAGAGTTGAAATGTTGTACTCCTTAATTATCATCACATAGCTAGGAAATGAAAGAGCTAGGATCTAGTCCTGATTTGCCTGAATCTTAACTACTAGCCTGTACTTTAATGTGGGAACTCAAATTTCTAATAAAATGAGAAGACACAAAAAGAAAGACAAGGAAAGCCCACTCTTCCAATCATGTGGGAGTACTTTGCTGAAAATAGTTATAAATACAAAAAGATTATGTCCCAAGGTTGCTGGTTCACTGTATGAATCTGTCATTTACTTTTTATCCTCCCTTCAGATCTGTAATCTTCTTCCAGGGGACCCCAAATCCACAGTTTTTCCCAAAGCTACTAGGCATACAATGCTACCAATTTTTACCTACTGATAACATAATAGGTTTTGAAAGCTCTAATTTTATACTTCATCTTGAAAATGTCTACTCTGGAAGGCCAGAAGAGAATTATGTCTAATGCTAGAAAATAATTATAAAGGTATTTTTTCTTATTTTTTTTTAAATCAAGAGGCTTAAAGCTTTTATTGGGAGAAGGATGTGGCAGTCCACTCCTGAAACAATCCTGAAACAATCAGGCATTGAAAATCCTGTGAGGGTTGCTATGAGTCAGAGATGATTTGATGGCACCAAACAAAAATAAAGCTTTTATAGTCTTTTTCCCTTTGCTTGTCAAAAAGTTGTGTTTTGTTTGTTTGTATAAAAGCCAGAATTGAGGCATAGCAAAGGATAAAATGGGCAGTTGCATGGGAAGGGAAAGGACAATTTTTATTTCAGAGTCATGACTTATGGTCTGATGACTAAAATCATTTTCAGAAATCTATTCAAAATGATTATCTTACTTTCTAGGAAAGTAGAATGATTTAATTTACATACACTATAACTTTTCTACTAATATTAACTTCCTTTTTTAAAAGGTGAAATTAGTAATACTAATATATTTCATTTTTTCCAGTCTTTATAACTTTCTGAGAATGTTTATTTAGAAAAGGTACAGAGGAGTTACAATAATGTTTCGCAAAAACAGAAACACAGGAATGAAGTCACCTCTTGAGAGCTTAACTTGTGAAGTCTATAATATGAATGAAATTAGCTACAGTCATGAGCTAAAAGCTAAAAAGGCAAAATAGTACAAAACTGAAAGGAGAAAGTCATATAATAGGAAATGATGGGGTTGGGTCAAATTAAGAAGTCCATGTACCAGGTAAGATGGGAGGTATTCCTCAGTTCCCAGTGACTGTATTTTGGAAAAATCTTCAAATTTTTCAAGAAAAATCATAAAAATGAGTCTTCATATGAACTATCTCAATATCAAAATAATAAGTTTATTCAAGTATATTAAAATATCTGGACCAAATATAATATTTTCATAAGTTGCTAATTTGCAATATTTGAGATAGGCTATTGAGAGTAATAATGTGAGTAAATGAAAATGAATGACTAAAGAGTTTGTGAAACACTACAAAAGGTCAAAATGAGGTAATCTCAGGGTCCAAGAAAGCCAAAAATGTCAGCATATTTTAAGAAGGTGAAACTTAAACATTAGTATTGGAACCCCATGGAAGATGGCCAACTTGTACCTTAGGAAAAAATGAAAGTCTAAGAACATAATTTTGGAAGAACTTAATGTAGTGTACGGTATTATACCCCCACACATCTGTCAGTTTGCTGCACTGTGGGGGCTTGTGTGTTGTAATGAGGCTGAGAGCTCTGCCACTGTAACCTCGGACATGAGCAAGGTTACCCATGGTGGACAGGTTTTCAGCTGAGCTTCCAGACTAAGACAGACTAGGGAGTAGGACCTGGCAAACCACTCCTGAAACAACTAGCCATTGAAAACCCTATGGATAGCAAAGAAACACTGTCAGATATAGTGCCAGAAAATGAGGCCCCCAGGTTGGAAGGCACTCAAAAGACTACTGGGGAAGAGTTACCTCCTCAAAGTAGAGTCTACCGTGATGATGGAAATGGAGTAAAGCCCCAGGGTGCTCAACTTGCTGATGTGGCACAACTCAAAATGAGGAGAAACAACTGTAAACATCTATTAATAATTGGAACATGGAATGTATGTAGTATGAATCTAGGAAAATTAGAAATTGTTAAAAGAGAAATAGAGCGCATAAACATTGACATTCTAGGCACCAGTGAGCTAAAATGGACCGGCATAGGCCATTTTGAGTCAGACAATCATATGGTCTACTATGCTGGGAATGATAAACTAAAGAGAAATGGGGTTGCATTCATGATCAAAAAAGACATTTCAAGATCTGTCATGAAATACAATGTTGTCAGTGATAGAATACTATCTGTATGCCTAAAAGGAAGGCCAGTTAATATGACTATTATTCAAATTTATGCACCCACCACTAAGGCCACAAATAAAGAAAGGGAAGACTTCTATCAGCTTCTGCAATCTGAAATAGATCAAACATGCAGTCAAGACATACTGATAATCACTGGTGACTGGAATGCAAAGGTTAGAAATAAACAAGAAGGCTCAGTAGTTGGAAATATGGTCTTGGTGACAGAAATGAAGCTGGAGATTGCATGATAGAATTTTGTCAGACCAATGACCTTTTCATTGCAAATACATTTTTTCAACATCATAAACGGAGACTATACACATGGAATTCACCAGATGGAATATACAGGAATCAAATTGACTACATATGTGGAAAGAGATGATGGAAAAGCTCTGTACAAAATGTCAAAAGAAGACCAGGTGCTGACTGTGGATCAGACCATCAACTTCTCATATGCAAGTTCAAACTGAAGCTGAAGAAAATTAGAATAAGTACACGAGAGCCATGGTATGACCTTGAATATATCCCACCTGAGTTCAGAGACCACCTCAAAAATAGGTTTAATGCATTAGACACAAATGATAGGAGATCAGAAGAGTTGTGGCATGACGTAAAAGATATCATTCAAGAAGGAAGCAAAAAGTTCTTAAAAAGACAAGAAAAAAAGAAAAGACCAAATTACATGTCAAAAGAGACACCAGACCTTGCCCTCGAATGTCAAGCAGCTAAAGCAAAAGGAAGACATGATGAAGTTAAGGAACTAAACAGAAGATTTCAGAAGGCAGCTCGAGAAGACAAAAACAAATAATATAATAACATGTGCAAGGAGTTGGAGGCAGAAAACCAAAAGGGAAGAATGCACTCTGTGTTTCTCAAGTTTAAGGAAGTGAAGAAAAAATTCAAGCCTCGAGTGGCAGTTGTGAAAGATTCTACAGGGAAAATATTAAATGATGCAGGAAACATCAAAAGAAGATGGGAAGAATACACAGAGTCATTATACAAGAAAGAATTGGTAGATGACCAACCATTCCAAGAGGTTGCATATGAAGAGGAATCAATGGTGTTGGAGGATGAAGTGGAAGCTGCCTTGAAAGAACTGGCTAAACACAAGGCTCCAGGAATTGATGGGATACCAATAGAGATGTTTCAACAAACAGAGGAGCTCTGGAGGTGTTAACATGTTTATGCCAACAGATTTGGAAAACGGCTACGTGGCCAACTGACTGGAAGATATCCATATTTGTGCCTATTCCCAAAAAAGGGGCTCCAAGTGAATGTGCAAGCTATCAGACAATATCATTAATATCACACACCAGCAAAATTCTACTAAAGATCATTCAGAAGCGACTGCAGCAGTATATAGACAGGGAATTACCAGAAAATCAAGTGGGATTCAGAAGAGGGCGGGGAACCAGGGACATCATTGCTGATGTCAGGTGGATATTAGCTGAAAGCAGAGAATATCAGAAGATGTCTATCTATGTTTTATTGACTATGCAAAAGCATTTGATTGTGTGGATCATAACAAATTATGGATAACACTTTGGAAAATGGGAATACCAGAACACCTAATTGTGCTCATGAGAAATCTGTACATGAACCAGGGGGCAGTTGTTCAAATAGAACAAGGAAACATTGAGTGGTTTAAAGCTGAGAAAGGTGTGCACCAGGGCTGTATACTTTCACCCTATCTCTTCAATTTATACGCTGAGCAAATAATCTGAGAAGCTGGATTTTATGAGGAAGAACGTGGCATCAAGATTGGAGGAAAACTCATTAACAACCTGTGTTATGCAGATGACACAATTCTTCTTGCTGAAAGTGAAGAGGATTTAAAACATTTACTTATGAAGATCAAAGATCATAGCCTTCAATATGGGTTACGACTAAACATCGACAAAAGAAAAATTCTTACGCCTGGGTCAGCATGCAACTTCACAATCAATGGAGAAAAGATTGAGGTTGTCCAAGATTTTGCTTTGCTTGGCTCTATAATCAACACCCGTGGAAGCATCAGCCAAGAAATCAAAAGATGCATTGCTCTAAGAAAAGCTGTGGCAAAAGATCTCTTTAGAGTATTGAAAAGCAAAGATGTCCCATTGAAGATGAAGGTGCTTCTGACTCATGCCATGGTATTTTCAGTGGCATCATATGGTTGTGAAAGCTGGACATTGAACAAAAGAGACAGGAAAAGAATTGATGTTTTTGAATTGTGGTGCTGGAGACGTCTATTGAATATACCATGGACTGCCAAAAGAATCAACAGATCTGTCCTAGAAGAAGTGCAACCAGAGTGCTCCTTGGAAGCAAGAATGGCCAGACTGTGTCTTACATATTTTGGACATGTAGTCCGGAGAGATCAATCCCTGGAGAAGGACATCATGTTTGGGAGAGTGGCAGGTCAACATAAAAGAGGAAAACCCTCCACCAGATGGATTGACACAGTGTCTGCAACAATGGGCTTAAACATAAATAAGATAGTTTGCCTGGCACAGAGTCGGCAAGTGTTTCAAACTGCTGTACATAGGGTCGATATGAGTTGGACTCGACTCAACGGCACCTAACAACAACAAGGTATCATAAGAGTATCCTGTACATGGAGTGTTCCATGTAATTGGGTAAAAATGATTGATTAATGAAGCAGAAAGAAACAGTTCTCAAGACTCATTCCTGTCTTTCCATTCATTTAACAATTATTGATTGTATTCTTTTGAAGGGCCAGATAATTTGTTTGATGCACTGATTTTCATGCTCAACCAATATATGATGATTAATTTGGATTCCCAAGTATCTTGACATGGGAATAAAGAGCTCTAGATAGTCATTATGAAATAACATTCTTTACCAGAAAGTTGTTTTTTCACACACTAGATTATGCATTGGCATTGGAAAAGTTTGGGTGAGGAGTCTGTTTTTCCAAGTTGAATTTTCTCTGGCTGTTCCATCTATGTGTCTGTACTGATAATGCTGAGGGAACCCCAACTGTTATTACAGTTTTCTCAAAGAACTGAAGTTTTCTGGTATCCTGTCTGAGGGTATGCTTTCTGTCTATAAAAAGTCATCAAAGTGCAGCAGCCAGAGGACTATCACTTTCACTTTGTGTGGTTAACTGCTACAATATACAAAACAACTATTACTAGCATGGACAAGAGAGAATTCAGGAATATGATCCTTCAGAGAGAAGAAATGAATGAAGTGTGCCCTATGGCTGTACCAGTTTATTGCTTAGAGGCAGCTTCCAGGTTACAATTAAGGCAGGGGGAATCCAAATAATAATCTTGCTAATTGAGGGTGCAGAGTATGAGTATGGAATAATTAGACTGAGTTAGAAAGAATGTGTGAGGCAGAGTACCAGAGAGGAGGGAACTATATGAAGGGAAAGTTCCAGATATCAGCAGTGAAGTCCCTTCTACTTTCACATACATGAAATGAAACCTCTTCTTGTTAGTTAAATAATTTTTAGAACTCGCAGAGGGCCGGAAATAGTTTGTGATCCCACTAGTCAGAAAGAAGAGATGTAGAACACAGAGGATCATAAAGGTAATGTCTTAGCAGTAGGGCTCTGGAATCACACTAATAAGCTAAAAATAAGTGTCAAAAGGATAGAATTGATCTACAAATAAGTTAACTCCATGCCTGAACAAAATCTAATATTAAAAAACAATAAAACCCAGCAATCATCACTTTCTAGCATTTAACAAAAATTATCAGCAATCAAATAAGCAGGAAAATAAACTCTATAACCAATCACCTCCAGACTGAAAGTACAGAATTGACAGAAATGATAGAAAAATGATAAAAACAACTATTATAAATATACTTCATATGGCAAAAAGGTAGAGAAAAACACAAAGTAAAATGGGGAGAATAATAAAAGATATAGAAGATCTACTGGATCTGAGATTAAAATTCAAAACATGAAAAGAAAAATACAATAGTTTAGATTAATAGGTTAGGTTTTTTCAGAAGATAAAATCAGCAAACTTGAAGAAATCACTTGAAACAATATAAAAAGTAGCTCAGAAAATACAAAGACAAAAGGACTGAAAAAATGTGAACAGAGCATAAGTGACCCATTGGATAATACTGAACAGTTTAACATACATGAAATTGAAGTATTAGAAATAGAATGTTTTAAGAATTTCTAAATATGATAAAAATTATAAATCTATTGATACAAGAAGCTGAATGAACCTCCAAGTACAAGAAACATAAAGAAATATCACTAAAGCATAGTTCAATCAAACTCCTCAAAACATGTAAAATGAAAAAAATCTTTAAAGCAGACAGAGGTGGAAATATTTTATATAGAAAGGATAAAGATAAGAAATATAGAAGATATCTCCTTACTTCTGGACTGCAAGAAGAAGATCAAGTTCCATGTTTCTCCAGCATGGGTCCCAGGAAGAGATGCATAAGAGGAGGTCATCCTAGCCCACCCAAAGGGATGTGAAGAAAACCATTTCCTAATAATGTGAAAATACAAAGTCTACCTCATGTTTGGAGGAGAAAGTACTGAGGCCTGATGTCATCCTACAAGTAGTGTGATAAGAGAAAAAGATACTTTGAAACAGAAAGAACAAAACAGCACACACAAACACATTAGCTCTAGTCCCAGCAGGGGAAAAGGAAGCTCTCTCTCTCCTACATGAGTTGTTACTGTAGCAGCAGCTCTCTTTGCCTTTTCTGAGTGCTGCTGGGAATCAAGACTTCAAGAGAAGACTGTATATAAAGAATACCCCAAATAAATAGCCATCCAAACAGATATGAAAGTCTCAATACATTGAAAATATGAAAAAGGATTATAGGACTCCTCCAAAAGATCATAACTTCTCCATTGCTAAAACCAAAGATACAGAAATGTTTGAAATGCTGGACAAAGAATTCAAAAGTCCACTTATAAATGATAAGTGAACTTCAACAACAACAACACACCACAACCAAGCAGATGAATGAAATGAGTAGGACAAATCAGGTACTTGAGAAAATGTATCTAACTTAGGAGAAAAACATAGCACAGAAATTGAGATCTTGAAAGAAAATAAAAAAGAAACATTGGTAATAAAAAACACAATGAACCAAATAAAAATCATAGGAGAAAGTGATACCAACAAACTAGACCAAGCCAAAGAAAGAATATTGGGGATGGAACACAAGGTCAAAGAAATACTACATTCAGACATCAACATAGACACACACACACACAAAACAACCACCACCACCACCACCACCACCACCACCACCACCACCAGAAAGAAAATGACCACAACTTCAAAGAACTCTCGGCCAAGATGAAGAGACAGAACCTAAGAATCCATGGTATAGAAGAAGGAGCTGAGACTAAAGCTAAAGGCATAGAAAATCTATTCAATGAAGTAATATCAGAAAACTCCCAAAATCTCAGGGAAGAAGTGTACAACCAAAGAACAGAGGCATCCAAAATAACAAATAGACATGATCTGAAAAGATCCTTTCCATTATGGTTAAAATATAAAAATTACAAAGTGAAGAAACAATTTTAAAAGCTCCAAGGAAAACATCAACTCATTTACAAAAGCAGGCCCATCAAAATAACATCAGACATCTCAGGAAAATGTGTAAAGATATATTCCAAGCCCTGAAAGCAAATAACTGCCGACTAAGACTACTACATCCAACCCAGGAATAGAGGTGCATGCCTATATTCCCAGTGACTTGGGAGGTAGAAGTAGGAAGACCATAAGTTTAAGGCCAGAGGTAGCCTGTGTAACTTAGCAAGACTCTGTCTCCTATCCAAGTACTAACCGGGCCCAACCCTGCTTAGCTTCTGAGATCAGATGAGATCTGGCGTGTTCAGGGTGGTATGGCCATAGACAGCAAGACTCTGTCTCAAAGTAAAAAAAATAAAAAATGAGATGGGGGTGCATCCCAATGGTAGAACACTTGTAAAGTAGGTGCAAGGACCTGGGTTAAATCTCCAAGTACTGAAGTGCTGTAAAAAAACAAAACAAAACAAAACAAAACAAAAAAACAACTTGTACATGTAGCAAAATTATTCTTTAAAATAGATGGAAAAATAAGGACATTCCAAGATAAACACAAACTTAATTTACAACCAATAAACCAGCATTACAGAAGGTACTTAAAGGAATCCTGTGCACAGAGAAGGAAGAAAGACAGATGAGATAATACAAGAATGAATAAATCCCATGAGAGGAACACAAGAACAAAGAAGAGGAAGGAAAGAGACAGCATATCCAACATATAAACCAGAAAGCCCCTAATATGAACAGGGGAGAAAGAAAAAAAAACAATCAACATTCAAATCAACTAGAAGAACAACCAACAAAATTACACAATATACCAAATTCCTCTCAGTAATAACTCTAATTCTAAATGGTCTTATTAGTCCATTTAAAAGGCATAGATGAGACAAGTGAATTAAGAAATAAGACTCAACTATCTGATGTCTTCAAGAGACACATATCACTGGAAAAGACACACACAGACTGAAAATGAAAGGATGAGAAATGATTTACTAAGCATGAGAACACCAATCAAAGAGCAGGTGCAGCTACACTGATATCTGAAAAAGTTGAATCAGCCCAAAATTAATCAGAAGAGACACAAAAAGGTGAGTACATATTAATAAAAGGAACAATCAATCAAGAAGACATAATAATTGTAAATATTTATCCACCAAACACTGGCATACCTAATTTCATGAAACAAATATTACTGGCCATAAAGGAACAGATAGGTGCAGATATGATAATTATAGGTGACTTCAATATCCTACTCTCATCATTATACAGATCATGCAAACAAAATATAAACAAACTGTACACTTAAACAACACCATAGACCATTGAACTTAGCAGATATCTACAGAATATTTTATCCAACAGATGCAGATTACACATTATTTTCAGCACCACCTGGATGTCTTTCTAAAATACATTTCCTTTTAGCTCACAAAATTACCTCAACAAATACAGAACTATTGAAATCATTCATTGTATCCAATCATATCACAATGGAATAAAACTAGAAATCAATAGCAAGAGAAACCACAAAACTATTACAAATACATGGAAACTGAACAACACACTTTTGAATGATTTGTGGATCATTTAAGAAATCAAGGAAGAAAGTTAAATATTCCTAGAATCAAATGAAAACACAATCTATAAGAACTTTTGGAATACAACAAAGGCAGTTCTATAAGGGAAATTCATAGCAATGAGGGCATACCAAAAAAATCAGAGAAAGTTCAAATAAATAACTTAATGGTACATCATAAGCATTAGAAAAACAACAAACCAAGTCCCACAATAGTAGAATCAAAGAAATAATAAAGAGTAAGGAAAAAATCAATCAAATGGAAGCTAAAAGAACAATACAAAGAATCAATGAAACTAAGAGTTGAAAAGATAAAAAAGATCAACAAACCCTTAGTCAAATTAACCAAAAGAAAGAGAGAGAAGATCCCAACTAATAAAACTAGAGATGAAAAAAGGGTCATTACAACAGATAACAATGAAATACAGAGAATCATCAGAGATTATTTTTAGAACTTGTACTTTCAAAAAAGGAAACTACAGAAGAAATGGATAAATTCATTAACACATATGACCTACCAAAATTAAATTAAGAGGATATAAAAATTTAAACAGACCTATAATGTGTACCAAAATTGAGGTGATAATAAAGAATTTCCCAACTAAGCATGCCCAGGACTTGATGGATTCATAGCCAATTCTACTGAACATTTAAAGAAGAATTAAAACCTATCCTCCCCAAACTATTCCATAAAATAGAAAGGGAAAGCATATTCCCAAACTCATTCTACAAAGCCAGTATCACCTTGATACCAAAACCAAATAAGGACACAAAGGAACAAAGAAAGAAAAAAAAAAAACTATAAACCAGTTTCCTCTGATGAACATAGATGCAAAAATTCTCATTAAAATCCTTGCAAATCAAACACACAAAACACAAAAAATGAATCATACACTATGATCAAGTAGATCTCATTCCACGGATGCAAGACTAGTAAAACATATGCAAATCAAAAGTGTAATACAACACATGACTAGAGTTAGAAACAGAAATCACATGATCATCTCAATAGATGCAGAAAAGGCCTCTGGCAAAGTTCAATGTCCCTTTATGATAAAAGCCACAAAGAAACTGGAGATAGAAGTGACATACCTCATCATAATATATGTTATATGCAAAAAATCTATAGCCAACTTTACAGTAAGTGGGAAAAAAATGAAAACATTCCCTCTAAAATCAGGAATGAGACAAGGGTATCTAATCTTTTCATTCTTATTCAATATAGTGACTGATGCTTCAGCCAAAGCAATAAGGCAAGAGAAATAAATAAAAGGGACACATTTTAGTGAAAAAGCAGAGTTTAGTTGGATTGGATAAAAAAACCATAATCTTGCTATAAAAATCCCACTTTAAATATAAAGACACAGATCGGCTAAATGTAAAAGGAAGGAAAAACATAAACCACAAAAACGCAAATCAAGAAAGATCAGGGTAGAAATATTAATTTCCCACAAAGTGCAATTGAGAATAACAGATATTACCAGGAATAAAGACAGAAATTTTATAATGACAAAAGGGCCGATTCCTGAAGAAGAAAATCACAAATTTAAAATGCATAAGGCAAAAATCGATAGAACCTAAAGCAAACCCAGAAAAATCTACAAATATAGTTGAAATTAGAATGACTATAGACAACTTGAACAAAATGAACAACCAAGTACACTCAAATGAAATTTACAGAACACTACTCATGAATAGACCATTTGCCAAGATCCCATATTGTGGACATAAAACAAGTCTCAAATTTAAAAGAACTAAAATCATACAAACTATGTCCTCTAAACTGTTAGAAACCAATAGCAAACAGATAATTAGAAAATCTCCAAGTATTTGGTATTGAAATAACACATTTCTATATAACTTCTGGGTCATAAAATAAATAAAAAGGAAATTTAAAAATATTTTAACTAATTTAAACTGGAAACAATTTAGGGAATGAAGCTAAGCAGGAATAAGAGGAAATATATAGTATTAAACTCTTAAATTTGAAAATAAGACTTATATCAATTAATTAGGCATTTACTTTAAGAAATTAGAAAAGGTACAGCAAATTAGCCCAAAGTAATAGGAGAAAGAAAATATAATAAGAGTAGAAATCAATGAAAAATAAAATATAAAAATAATTTAAAAATCATGAAAACTACGAGATAGCTGTTTAAAAGATGAAGAGAATCGACAAACTTCTAGGAAGAATGGATATAGAAGTAAAAATAATTATAGACCAATAGCTCTCATGAAGACAGAGGCAAAAAATTTTTTAAAATATTTTAGTAAGTTAAACATGTTTTTGTTTCTGGGTGTCATTGAATACGGTCTGACTCAGAGCAACCCTATATACAACAGACGGAAACACTCCCTGACAATGTGCCATGCCTGGCACTATGCCAGTGCTTCTCTGCTATTCTTAGGGTTTTCAATCACTGATTGTTTCAGAAGTGGGTTGCCAGGTCCTTCTCACATTTTTGTGGTGCTGGGGATTAAACCCAGGGCCTCAGAGAATGCAGAGTAGCACTCTACTAACTGAGCTAAACGTCATCCCTAAATCAAATATAGCAACATATTAAAAAGATAATACATTACAATGAAGTGGTGCTTGTCCTTGGAATTCAAGGTCATCATATTATTTGAAAATGAGTCAATTTAAATAATATATTAATCATTTTATAAAAACCAGGATTGTCTCAATTAATGTGGAAAGAACTTTTGGAAAACTTCCAATACTCATTCATGATAAAGACCTTCAATCTCAAGGAGTAGAAAGAAAAGTCTTCAACTTGATGAAGTGGATCTAACTATTACCTGATACAAAAATCAACGTGGAATAACTGATATACCTAAACATATAAGCTAAAACAGTAAGCTTTTTATAAGGAAACAAAGAAAATCTTAGAGACCTTGAGCTTGGCAAAATTTTCCTAAATAAAACACAAATATCATGGACAGAAAAAATTAAATAAAAAGTCTTGCTTTCAAAAGATACAGTAAGAAAAAAATGCATACCTCAGAGAGGGAAAAATATTTGCAAACATATCTGTGATAAAGTATTTCTACTCAGGCTATATAAAGAACTTCTTTAGTTTAAAAATAAGAAGACACAGCCCAATAACAAACGGGAAAACGATGTTGACAAATACTTCACTGAGGAAAATGTACATGTTGCAAACAAGCTCATGAAAAGATATTCAACATCACTACTCATTGGGTAAATTCAAATTAAAGCCACAATGTAATAATAATATATGTCCACAAGAATGACTATAATTATAAGAAGGGATATTGCGAAGGGTTTGTAAGGATGTGGAGCATCTGGAACTCTCATATAATGCTGCTGTGATGGCAAAACTGTACAGCTACTTTGGAAAACAATTACTTATAAAGTTAGACATTCACTTATCATATGATCCAGTAATGCCACTTCTAGTTATTTACCTAAGAGAAATGGATACAAAGACTTTTATAAGAATATTTTAAAAATCCAGAAGAGCCAATAATTTCCAGGTTTATTTATGTTGTTGTTGCTGTTAGGTACCATCAAGTCATGTCTGACTCATAGTGACCCTTCTAGGGTTTTCAGTGGCTTAGTAGCTAAAAATTGAATTCAGTGCAAGTATTTATTAATTGGTAAGTATATAAACAAATTGTGATATATCAAGGAAATGAGATAATATTCTGGATTAAAAAGGAACAAAACAGTGATATATGTAATAACATAAATTAATCTCAGCAGCATTATTTGTAGTGAAAATAGCCAGACACAAAATAGTACTTATTGAATGAGTCTATTTGTGGGAAATCTAGAACAAGTAAAATTATCCTGATAGAAAACAAGTTTGAGGATGTCAATGCACTGGCTGCAAAGGCATGAGGAAACTTTCTACAGGAAAAAAATGCCCCATACCATGATTTGTGGTGATACTACATACATTTGACATGATATATCAAATTGTACATGTAAAATTTCTGAATTTGATTGCATGTAAATGATACCCAAATAAGACTGACAAAATCTTCTCATTATGCTAGCACCCAAAGCAAACTACCATCAATATTGTGACCTCATTTTGTTCTATTTATATTTAATGTACTTGAAATCACACTTTATTTGTACGCTGTATGCTATGTTTTTTTTTTTTTTTTTTTTTTTTTTTTTTTTTTTTTTTTTTTTTTTTTTTTTTTTTTTTTTTTTTTTTTTTTTTTTTTTTTGAGGCAAGGTCTCACTATGCACCCAAGGCTGGCCTTGAACTCCGTAGGTGGACCATGTTGGCCTCTAACTTGTGATCCTCCATCATGACAACTGTGTGACTTGTGTCTTCCCCAAAGTCAATATGACCATGAAAGGTAAATATTTTGAATTGATTCAGGACATGGAAGTAGCCATGACAGCGGAACTAAAGATACTCAATAAAGAGGACTTCCAGAACTGCTTCAGAAAGTGGCAAAAACAATGGGACAAGTGTGTTCAAAGCCAGGGGGTAGTGTTTCGGTGGGGATTAATGACAATGTGTTTTTAGCTGTAATATATTTTTAAAATTTAAACTGTCATCATATTTTTGGATCACACTTTGTTATGGTTTGAGTCTCAAATGTCCCCCAAAGGTCATGTGTTTGAATGTTTGGTCCCCAGCTGTTGGCACTGTCCTGGGAAGTTATGGAACTTTGGGAGGTGGGATTTAATTTTCTGGAGGTAGGTCACTGTGAGAAGGTCTTTGTAGGTTTTCATCTGGACTGGTGATTCCAGTCATTTGCTACTCTTGATCTACCAAGATGTGAGGTCATCTGCTTCCTGCCTTGCCTCCATGCCTGCCCTGCTGCCTCGCCTTCCTGCCTCCATGGACTAAGATGCTCTAACTGTGAGTCCCCCATAAATATTTCCTCCCCTAAGTTTGTTTGGGTCGGTTTCTTTATGACAGTGACACAAGAGCTAATACACTCTGGTGTGTGTGCATCTACACACAGTAGACATAAGAGCTCACTAACACGTGTGTATATCTCATATGTGAATGAATCTCCACACAGTAGACATTTAGTAAGTATACTTTTACATTTTTGAATATACAATCACAATTTCTGACACAGACAAGAATATAAAAGATGAAGTTAGCCTAAATCTCCAGAAAGACAAGGCTAGTTATAAAATTAATTCAGAAAATGAGAAATGCTTCATTTGCTTATTACTAACAGAATCATGAAGAATCTTTGAATTTTCAGTAAAATAACCACTATCTTGTTGTTTTTGCTTGGAGAACTATGAGGTCCTCACTTTGTTTGCTTACTGGAGATAATTTAACTTTTGGCCACACTGAAAATGAACAACAAAAAGAATTTAAAAAGATAGAGGGAAACCAGAAGCAAAGAACAGAGAGAAATAATCCACTACTTGATAGGCCTCTGCCAACAACTAGTTCCCTAATGACTCATTTTTTCCTCCTAGGCACAGAAGATAATTTAGTAATTTAGTCCATAATTATTCTGTCCCTGGAATCCCTCTGAACAAAAACAAACATTGAGGAAAGAGCCACACTGTAGTTTCAGTCCATAACCCTGGGTTCACAGAAGTTGAGGGTCCCCAGAGAGCCCTACTCTCATATATGTGTGAACATGAACCAAGCCAACAAATAGGCCCTGCCCAGCTGCTACCAACAGATTCCAAATGGAGCCTTATTGTTTCTCTGGTGAACACTCAAAGCAAAGATGACAAAACAGTACATTAAGCCGGTCCCTTTGGAAGTCCTGTAACTACTTACTTCTCTCATCATCTCTGTATCTAACAACTTCCTGAAAACTGAGAGTATTTGCTTTCTTGAATGCTGCAACTTGTCAATCATAAGAGATGATCCTGAGACCATTAAACTGAGCTCCATTACAACTGAGGCACTTCTATAGACCACCATCATCTCAAAGCAGCAAAATAGGGCTCAGGATGAACATAACAGTTCTTTATTTGAAAAGTTCAGATCTCTAAAACAGAAGCAAGGGGCTACAAACAGCACCAATTCTAGTAGTACAGCAGAGGAGAAAAGACTGCTCATTTCAACCTTTGGCTTTGCTACTTTCTAGCTTCTGCCTTAGTTTTCCCAGTTGTTACATGAGGATAACAATCATACTTTCCTCAAATGTGGCTGCAGAGATTAAATGAGAGTGTATAGAACATAGTAAACAATAAATGTATGCTACTAGTATAACTGTTATTGTTGGCTATTTTAGATTTCTGAAAAAGGCATCTCTCTTTCTGCAAAGAAACATCAGGAGTAAATCATTCTTTTTCTCAAACTAGAATATTTTTAGGAATAATATAGGATTTAAGCAAAGAGTTGTCAACCAATTCAGTGGGTGAATTATTCTAGGCTTGCTTTGCATGGAGTGGGCCTAAAATGCTCCCTTATGCCCAAAGTTTATTATATAACATCTATCAGAATCTTAAAAGTTTGGATTTTGAACTCTTACCTGTTGGAATCTGCAAACCAGGTACTGCCAAATCTCTAGTCTACATACTTGCAACTCCAGAAGCTTTTCAACTTCCCAGGCAACTACCACCAACCGGATGAAGTTGGCAAAGGGATAAAATGAACCAGTTTTTCATCTATATCATAAGACATTCCAACTTGCAGGGATGCAACCTCTTTTTATAATGATGGTACTGAGAAAGAAGTGACAATTTCTCCCTTATAGACAAATGCTATTGTACCAAAATTTTATCCCTATATAGTCTCAGTGGGTAAAGTGTAGGAAGGTATATCTAACACTGCAGAAATGTTAAAGTGAATAAGTGAGTTTTGTGTTTTATTCCTCCTGAATAAGATCAGGATACTACTCTCTATATGGAAGCATAATTCTTTATACAGTAGATTAGTAGTCCAAGGAAGAGCGAGAAGAGGGCTATGCTAGGAATAATAATCCTTCAATCCTTGGGGCTGTTGGAGCTAAGGTATGTAGGGTAGCCCTATCCATAGCTGTGAGCAAGCTCTTTCATGTCCATCAGCCTGTTGTGCAAATATTTTCATATTCTGTGTGCTGTGACCTGAAAAAGTCTGTGAACCACTGATTCAGGTTAAGTCCTCTCATTTGTAACAATGGCAAAGCTTAAGCATTGGATGGCTTATTATACTTCCTGATACTAATATGTTCTAGAAAAATAAGATGCATATTCTTGATCTGGGAGCTCTGTCCAGTAGCCAAACTTTTATGATTAGCTTCCTTTTTTTGGCAAGGGACCCAGATGAATTAAGGATACCACAATAATGAAAACTTTTCAAAGAGTCCACCAGTCCCATAGGAATAAAGACTGAGCCCATTCAGAAATAGGATATGGAAGCCAGCAACCTAAGAGACCTGAGCAATAAGGACCCTTCAATCTTTAATCTGAAACCCACTAATAACACAACTTGGTGATACTTTCTCTTTGCTTCTTTCTATTTGGGATATATATATTATTTTTACCAGTTTACCAACTAGATTCTGTACCCCTTATTTTATATCTTTACCACTAGCTTTTTGCTTCTTCCTATTTTTAGGTTCGAATTCTCATAACTACTGTTGTTGTTAAGTGCTGTTGAGTCAGGTCCAACTCGGAGCAACCCTCATAGGGTTTTCAACGGTTGATTGTTTTCAAGATTGCTTTGTGAGTGGATTGCCATGTCCTTCTGTTTTTGTTGTGCTGGGAATCTAACCTAGGGCCTCCGAGAATGCTGGGAAGCACTCTACCAACTGAACTAAACCCCAGCTTAATACTGCAGCCTCCTCATAATTCTTCCTGGACTCTGTTTCTACCTGATGCAATTTCAATCCCACCCTCTACTCCATTCCTTCCTCCCTCCTGCCCTTTGTCCATCTTTCAGTGTCAATTCTTGGTGCAAACTCTCCATTGCTCACATTATTTCCCAATTCATATTCTTGAGAATAAATATCTGGCTGGCCATACCAGTCTGGGTCTGTGTGGAACTTCAGGCCATCTCCCAGGCCACTTATGAACCTGTAGTTTGACTGATCCTGGTTCAAATGCCTACTTGGCTGAAATGGGCTGGGGTCACAGGGTTTAAAAATCCAACTCCCTTCAACAGAGCCATGGCAAGTAGAACAATTTTCTTTTGATAGTCTCTAGATAGGGAAGATACAGTGCATCTGGAACAAGCCTCCTTAAGTGAGTAACAGCTTATGTTTCCACTTATCAAAACAGGCCATTTAAATGTATCCATTGTATTATAAGTAAATCTTTTGGGCAATTTCCTTCCTTTTCCCATTCTCTTTTTTCTCTTTAACATCCATCCATCTATCTATCTAACAAAAACAAAAGAAATGCATGAGATCTCTAATAGTCATAATAATTCTTGAGGGCCACAAACCTACTAGGGGACATAAATCATACATGTGAATAATTATGAGTGTAAGATTAACATATGGAGGCTCAAAGGAGGAAGATATCTTTTGGCTGGAGCAGATGACATTTTAGCTGGGCCCAGAAAGATAGGGAAGATTCTGACATTCATTCCAGATGTAAAAAATAAGATGAGCCTAAGCCTAAAGTTAGTAAGGCTTTGTAGCATCAACATTCAGATTTTGGCATTTCCAATTGCAGGATAAATGCATAATCATTGTAAAATATTCGTAGCAACTGCAAATATATAGCAAAAAATCACCTACTTTTCCACAAATCCTACTCTGCAAAGGTAATTGCCATTAACTCTTTATTATGAATGTAACCAGACATTTCTCATATCATTAAATTAAAGCTTTGTAATTATTTGACTATGTAGATATTATTAAACCTACTTTACTAAAAAATAAGTTAAGTAACTTGCTTGAAATTGTATAGTCTCCCATAAATGGAGGAATTGAGATTTCATTGAAGTCCTGCTGCTTTCAAAGATTTGAATGTTTCTATCCTACCTGGTGTGATGGGATACTTAACCTGGCATCAAAAGGCTCAATTCAGTCCTGTGAATAACTCTTGTTTATAGGAGGCAATTTCATCTAGATCTGGAGGAAAGCCAGAGGTGGTCACTCACATATTAGCCACTTCTCATAGAAATATCTATACTGAGATGTGTATTCAGTTCTCCCCAGAACTTTAGGTGTACTAAAGCTTTATTTTTGTCTCCAACAGAAGGTTAATTTTACTCTAGTAATACAGTACATTGATGAAAGAAGATCAGACATGTTTCTCCTCTATAATATTACTTTTAAAGTAAACCAAATGAATTAGTGACCAGCTTTTTGCTAGTATAAAAGTTAAATAAATTTACTAAAGCTTCTTTCTTCCCATATCCAAAATGAGATTTCAAAGGAACATATCATAGAACATAATGAATGGAACTCATATTTTATGGTTGTAGAACACTTACCCCAGACTGCCATGAAAACAGCAAAGAAAACAGTAGCTCCATTGTCAAAAAGGTGGGTCACCTGGGAATAACAGAATCAAAGTTAGGCTAATTTCTCATGTATAATATTACCATTGATATTTTTCAAGTTGTATAAAAGCAGTCATGATGATACAATGAGTTTTACAGTGGTTCTCTGGTGAATTTTTTTTTTTTTTGACCATAAGTAAGAAGGGGGGTTCCTCTAACTGTGAAGTACATCAGATATGGAAAAGAAAATGTGTTCCTTTTATTTGAGGATCCTGTAGTTGAACATTTATCAGCAGCTCCAGTAAAAGTTCACCTTTGTACACTACAAAAACTCTTATACATCTATATATAATATGAATATAGTTATATTTAGGGCAAGGAAGGCATTACTATTGGTTGTTTAAAGGTTCTCAACTCCCCAGGTGCTATTTTGAATGGTTCATTTATTCACTTCAAAAACATGGCTATTTTGTTTGTGTAGTTTTGAACAAACATTTTCTGGGCTGTTCTCTGGATATCAGCATCAAAAAGTGAGAAATCAGAACCATTACCAAAGTCTGCTTCCACCTTTATGAAAGCTTTGCATAATCACTGTATTTGCCTACTGCCCATAACACAAAGACAGCAATACTTTGTTGCTAGAGTAATATATTCTATTGCAAACACTATACCAGAGGGCAAAATATCTATCTTTAATGCAGAACTGCCATGCTCATTTCTGCCTCCATTATAAATTACACCAAAGTCCATGCCACATTGAAATGATAACTGACAGGTTCATAAAGCATAAGCTCTTTTGGAATTTTATAGTTCTCTACAAAACATACTTTACTGTCCCTTACAAAATAAACAGATTCTTTCTTGTTACATCAGAGTGTGAAGTATTTCAGATTATTCTAAAAGTTTATGCCTTCTCTCTTTTTGAACATAAGAGAGTTGGGTAGAATTCAAATACCAAATGCGAGACAAACATCTAAAGCCTATTTATTTCATATGCCAAACGGAGTGTTAAGCTGTGCATCAAGGCACGTGGCATCACATACGCCTGAAAATTTCAGTGCGTGTGGTTGGCTTATACTCCCCAGCTAGTAGTTGGTGGAAGAAGTAGCTTCTACCCTTAGTGTTAGCTAATGATCTGGACTTCCCAGATCATCTTTCCTCCCTTCTGCTTTCTCCAGGTGACAGATCTCTCTCATGCAGGTCCCCAGGGGCACATGACTCAAAATAGGACCAACCAGAGTACTTCCCTGGGACAGACAGGCAAACATTTGGAGAAAGAGAGTTTTCTGCTGCAGGCATCAGTTTGGGGGTATGTGAACCAGAAAGTGTGAGGCAATAGGGACTTCCAGTTCCTAGTAAGGTGGTAAGCTAGCCTATGCTGCTGGTATACTCTGCCAAATTCAACTATTGAAAAGGAAGAGAGCAGATGCCAGATACCAACAAAACACAAAAACAAAGAGGCCTCAGGGAGATGGGAGGTTGCCTTGAAGTCGTGTATGTGGAGTATGTGGGGAAAGGTAGGTAGCAGATCCTGGGCAGAGTAAGAGCACAGGTTAGAGAACAATGTAAGTTCCACTCTTGTCTCTCTCTCTCAAATGGTCCTTGGACAATTAATTTCCCCTCCTTCATAAATCAGTGGCAACAAGCCAAACCACAAGTGCAGGTATTCCTGGTAATATGAGAGAACACTAAAAGTCCTGCTTGGCTGAGAAATTGCTAAAGGTGATGCCTTGCCAGCTGCTTTGAGGCATTCACTCCTCTGTTCATCCTGTCTTAAGACCCAGGGTTGGAAGATTAAAATCTATCAAGGGAAAGTGCCTCCTCCCAATGCTTTTTGGTTCTAAGCAGAATGAAACTCTAACCAGAAAAGTGACATCACAGAGTGGTGCCTGGGGCACATTGTCCTCTGCTCTCTGTAACTCACCAAGACTGACAGATGAGGGCCTGGCCTTTGACTCTTATTCAAACTAATCAATACCTCTAGGGAACAAGCACCCACAGACCAAAATAATGGAATATTTGGGAAAAGACAACTACCACCACTCCTAAATCCCAACTAGGCAACATACACCTTCTGAAACAGCATGCAATCTAGAAGAGCAGACCAAGAATTTAAAATAAGCACAAAAATATGCTTAAGAAGATAAAGCCAGAAGATGTAAGCCTGGAGTACAGCTGTCAGTGGCTATTTTCCCCATCCTGTAAAAAGAACCTGTATAAGGAAGGATCCTATACACAGTGGGTAAAGACAGACATATGGAGGTCTGGAGAGCAGTTCTAGGCTGTGAGGCCCTTGTGTTTGCAAAGTATAAGTTCTTTTCCACACAGATGAGCTTTTAAGTCCCTCTCTGCTGAAGCCAGTTGGAGATAGCTTTCAGACCCTTGCAAATGCAAAGCATGGGGATAAAGCATCCTCTCTGATTAGCAGAACTACTGTTGATTGAATTAGATCCAAGATCTAGTTTGACACAGCATTCATTCCTCGTTTATGTAAAGTTCCATGAAATCACTCTGACTTTTTTTTTTTTTTTTTTTTTTTTTACTTTTTAAAGACAAGGTCTCACTAAATTACGCAGACTGTCTCTGGTCTTGAACTTGCAATCCTTCTGCCTCCACCTCCTGAGTCACTGGGATTAGAGGAATGCACCACCACGCCTGGAGTCACTGACATTTCTTATATTTCTAAAGGAAATCCTATACAATTCCAATTCTATTGTTTTTCATTCTAAGTTTTAGGGCAAGCCAAGGACATCATGTTTGGGAGAGTGGCAGTTCAATGAAACAAAAGGAAGATCTCCAACTAGATGGATTGACACAGTGCCTGTAACAATGGGCTTAACATAAAAAAGATCATGTGCCTGGCACAGTATTGGGGAGTGTTTTGTTCTAGTGTACATAGAGTTGCTATGAGTCAGACCTCACTCAACAGCACCTAAACAAACATAAAATTCAGAACCTAAACATCTTACAACTCAGGATAGCAGGAGGCCCAGGTACTTACTACTATTAGACTATGGATAAGTAATTTTTACTTCTCTGAGAAAAATGGGAAAAATAACACCTACCATGATATTGCTATGAGAATTAGAAATAATAAATGTAGATTGCCTGGCTATCATTATAGCTATAACCTTTTAAAAATTATTGTTCTACATCTTACATTGTTGTTGTTAGGTGCCGTAAAGCCGGTATCCGACTCATAGCAACCCTCATAGGGTTTTCAATGGCTGACTGTTTCGGGATTGCCTTGGGAGTGGATTGCCAGGTCCTTCTCCCATTTGTGGTGCTGGGAATTGAACTCAGGACCTCAGAGACTGCAGTGCGGCGCTCTACCAACTGAGCTAAATCCCAGCCCACATGTTACATTAGGTAGACTAAATGCCAGTAGAAGCTCCTATAAAATTTGAGTACTTCACTAAACTAATAATGATGATCTATTTAAGAAATTATTAAGGATTGCCTAAGAAAACTTCACTCAAGCATTGTATTTATGTATTTATTTATTTTGAGACAAGATCTCACTGCATGGCCCAGGCTGGCCTCAAACTTGCTATATAGCCCAGGCTGGTATCAAACTTGTGATTCTTCTGTCTATGACTCCTGAGTACTGAGATTATAGGCTTGTGGTGTCACATCTGGCTTTTAGGCATATCTTTTCACATTAAGAAAAACAATCCTCAAGAAAGAGTAAAACAGAGCCAGGCATGGTGGCAGACGCTTGTACTCCCAGAGACTTGGCAGGTGAAGGCAGGAAGATTTCAAATTTGAGGCCAGAGGCAGCCTGTGCAACTTAGCAAGACCCTATCTTAAGGTAAAAAATAAAAAAAGTGGCTGGGAGTGCAGCTCCATGGTAGAGCACTTATAAAGTGTGTGTGAGGCCCTAGGTTCAGCCCCCCAGTACCATATAAAAAAAGGAAACAATAAAATACATAAAACCCCAAATAACAAAACAAAACAAAACAAAACAAAAACTATAACAATCAGAAAACAAACCCTGGGCTTCTGTCTCTGAGATTCTCCAAAAGCAGAATTTTAAAACCTGAATCATTCAAATTTAGATCATGACTTTTACACTAAACTATGTTATTGACAAAACTCTTGATCCTCACCAAATCTCTATTTCCCAAGGTCACTTGGTTAAATTTGTCCTCATACTCTTGGTCTACCTATGTAGTCTCCAAAGATTGGAAGAATATTTTGTGGGTTTTTTTTTTGGGGGGGGTCTCTTATGACATCCTCAGATCCCAAATCATTTTTAGACTCACACCTGACTGCTGCAGTTTGGGCTCCACCTGCAGCACAGGCCACCTGCAGTGCTGAAGACATTAAGGACGGGGTGGGCTCCTGGGCTGCCTAGCAAATGTTCTCTCCTTTTAAATGAACAAAACTGTGCAAAGCGAACAGAGTAATTAGATAGAGCCAGGTTGCAGGAATCACAAAGGTTTGATAAAAATCTGCTGACTCTTTTTATATCTGGAATCTGGGCAAAGCAATTGGCAGTGGGTCTTAGGACGGACTTCATCAACCAAACTCCAATGGCTATTTTGCATTAGTGATGCTGCTCCTAAGTAAAGGAGAAAAGACAAACCTCTAGGAATTTGATAAGTATGTCTAATATTTTACTAAAGTAAGGCATACTATGAGAAAGGGCCTGCAAAAACATGACAGAAATAATAGTGCCATGTACTTGGTTTTTGGTCATGCCATGCCAGTGGAGTGGGGCAGAGAGGGCAGGTATTGCACACATTTTAGGGATGAGAAATCTCAGTTGAAGCAAGGCTGTATGTGTGCAAGGTCAAGGAGGCAGGTAGCTAAGCTAGCTTTGAATAGAGGTCCTGTTGACAGTGATGATGAAGAGGAGGAAATTGACCGGAGCTGTCATTTACTGAGCTCTTACTATTTTATATCTCCACGGACACTCAGAGAGGTCAAATAACTTGTTTCTAGACAGATAAGTGGTAAAAAGCAGAGTCAAAATTTGAACCGACATGTAGCACGTGTCTCTAATAATAATTCATGGACATCCAGGGGCCTGGATTAGTCATGGAATGCCTAGAAGCAGGGGTTTTAGCTATTTTCCTTGCCATGGATCCCTTTGGAAGTCTGGTACAATCTATGCAGCCACTCTCAGAATAATATTTTTAAATGTAAAAAATAAAACACATAGGATTACAAAGAACAAAACATACTGATTCTCACAGAACTTACATTATGCAAGCGCTATACCATTGTCTCATGCCATCAATAATAATAATGCATTACTTTTATTAACAACAAAAATTTGAACCTAACTTTCTCTGACTCTAATAACTGTGTTCTCTGCCACCTCTTGTGATGGTATCTAGAGACAAATCTTTTAAATACATGTACCACATAATTTCTATTCTAATCCCCATGCAATCTGCTATTCTAATCCTCATTTGATTTTGTACCCCTGTAAAACTATTGAAAGAGTATGTATTAGAACTAAGAATATACAGTATATTAAAAAAGATATTTGTAGAGTTAAGGGATTTAGCTTGGTGGTAGAGCACTTGCTAGGTCCTGGGTTTGGATCCCAGCACTCAAAAAAAATTTTGCATTAAGAATTTGTAATGAGGGAGGTAAATCCATCCTACAACATTAACTTGAGAATCAAATACTGGGAATGACAGAGTATAGTCGCCCACAGTCTCTTAGGAAGGTATATGTTAAATTCAATCCATTTGAAATGCTGTATATTTGGAATTACCTTGGCATAAACACAGCTGTCTGACAGCCTCATGAATGGACAGTACTTATCACATACAGGACACATAATGATATCTGTAGCTTGGCAGACTTCTTTACTGGAAAAAAAGAACAGAAAAGGGCTGCTTTTTGATGACATGCAATGTTCTTTTTTTTTGCCCCCTGCAACCTCACTAGAATATTCAACTGATAAATAAGATGCAGTAGATTAAATTTTTGCCCTTGGAAGCTTCTTAGCCTTTTCTGTTATTAATGTAAACAAGTTCCTGCACATTTTAATAATTTGATAAACCTACTTATTTATGAAGCTGTTCCTTGGCCTTACATATTAATAAGTTAAACTCAAGAAAATATATGAAGCAAAACATTGGTTGTTATATCATAAGTTATACAAAAACCCTTTCCAATATTTCACTGGTCTGAAGCAACTTGGCACTGAATGAATTACGGAAACAACAAGACACCTTAAAAAATGCCTGCCTCCATCTCTATGTGCAGGATAAATTAAAAACATGAATGGAGAGAATAACTAGGGATTTTGGTCCTGAGAGAAACTACATTTAATTAACAATTTCACCAGAAAGTAAAATGTTTTTGTAGGCAGGAAGCTCAATCACTTATTTTTATTTTTGCATTCACTTTTAAAAGGCACATTTATTATGTAAGGTCATTGTCCAGCTCTGCAAAAAGATCTCTATGAATACATCAAGCTAGACTCTGGTGAGAGAACCAAGGAAACAGTCATCAGCATTGAACCCATTCCCAAGGCACTAGTAAATTGGTGAGATGTTTTTGTAGTCTTGGTTTAAAGGGTTCTTATAAAAACACAGCATTCATGAAAAAGGGTTGTTAGTTTGTTATTTGGCATTGGCAAGTGTCAGTTCTAAGAAAGGTGAAAAACTCAGAAAGAGAGTAACTTTTAGCTATTGAATCAAAGTGATTTGTTCCATTGATATATAGTGGCGTCTATGCCTATAAATCAGACCTGGGTCCTCAGAGAATTAACAATGAATGCCTATAAATATAACTTTTCCTTTCATGGTAAAGACCATGCCACAAAGGCAATGGATGGAGAAAACCTAGTGAATTTAACCTTTTGAAATTTTCCACCAGACACTAGAAAGAAAGTGCACTGAAAAGCTAAGTGTGTCCATAGTCTGTGAACACCCCTGAAAACAGAAGCAGCCATCTGTAAATACTAAGCAAAAGCAGGCTCATCCTTGAGCTCCCCATACCTGACTTGGCAGTGATCCAGCGTGGTGACTCCATACAAGAAGACGAACAATCCAATGAAGGCAGCTGGGAAGAGCATGCCGGTATACCAGCCCAACCAGGCAAAATACAGCCCAATCTTCTCTCCAAAGTACCGCCTGTTGGAGGCACAACAGCCTGGTAAATTACAGTGATGCATGTGAAGTTAAGCATTATAACACTTTGCTTGTTCCTTTTACTTTGTGGTGAACTTTTTGGTAAAATCTTGGCAAGGGAAGCCAAGAGAATGGGACATTAGATCAAATCTAAGCTTTGAGCTTAAATTTCTTCTCCTACTACTTTATATGATAGAATTAGCCCTTCTGTAAAGGACATGATTATGCGCAAGCTTCGTCTCAGAACACAGAATGTATTGGAAGTGGTCAGAGTGGGAAAAGGGAAGCTAAGTAAGAGATACCTGTCACAGTCCAGGTAACAGGTGAGAGCAGAAGTGGTTGAGGAGATGCTGTGATGTTGGGGTATGGTCAGACTCAAGAGACAGGGAGAACATAAAATCTACAGGACAAGTTTTTATGACAAGAGATTCCCAAGATACTCCACCAATCCATTCTACTCAAGTCTTGGTCATTTTTTTCCAACCCCCTTCTTTCTGGCCAGCACAGCTTTTGTTACTCTTTCAGGGCTCAGCTCCACAGAGACTTCTGTATAGATGCCCAAGTCCATTCTGTCCATCTATCTGAATTGTTTTAAAACTTAAAGCCTCCCTCACACATTATACCTTATGATTATTCATGCTCTGGTACTTTTTTCTAGTTGTTTAGAGTAAGCAAGGCCTGTTTTCCTGTAGGAAACTGTGACATTACCTTCAGAAACTGTGGCTTCTGTTTGTCTTTGTCAACAATACTTAGCAGAGGACTAGAAATACAATAGGCTCTTGACTGACTGCAAAATCTTAATCAAAACACTTTCATAGATGGACATGGTTTGCTTCAGCAATGATCCTTAATTTCTAATCAATGTAATCATGTAATTAGGGATTGAAGCTGGGAAAATTTTGCTTTTACTTTTTAACACTGTTTATCATATATTGAGTCTGGTCAGAGGAAAATGATCTCATTTCAGAAAATATTCCTTCTTTACCCAGATCATCTGGATCAACTGTTACCATTTCAAAGATCAAAACATAATTGGTCAATGTCCTTGGACCATCAAGAGTACACGCTTTGTAATAAGGGCTCCTATAGGAAGACTCAGGGGGATGAAATATAAAATGAGTTGTCTTTTTGTTTCTTTTTCCCTTCTAGGTTCATTTTTTTTCTTTTTTTTTAGGGCCCAGGTGTAAGTGAAAAATATCCAGGTAGTCTAGGAAATTAGATATGACTTTTTTTTTAATGAGGGAGTGTGGGTTATTACTACTCAACCTTAAGAACCTGTCTCTAAATAAATAATGAGATATCAGAGCATAATGGTGCCATGACAGAAGGTTGGACAGATATAGACCATTAAAAAATCATACATTTTCATTGCACAATTATCATACATTAAAAGTTGATATACTTTTGTCTTGTAAATTAAAACAATATTTAAAGGTTATTAGCTTTAAATTAAAACTAAAATAAACCTGAAATGTCTTAGAATGACAGTAACTCATAGGTCCTATTTGCATAATACAGGTTGAGTATCCCTTATCCAAAATGCTTAGGATCAGCTGCTACAAATTTCAGATTTTTTTAAATTTTGGAATATTTACATACATATAATGAGATATCTTAGGTATATAACCAAAGTCTAAACACAAAGTTTATTTGTATTTATGTTTCCTATATGCCTTATGACTGGTAGCCATACCCCTGTGGCATCCAATCCTGTCAGATCTTGGAAGCTAAACAGTGTTGGGCCTGGTTAGTACTTGGATGGGAGACCGCCTGGGAACACCAGATACTATAGGCTTGGGAGACGGACCCAGCAACCCACTCTCAAAAATCAATCCGCCATTGAAAACCCTATGAACAGCAGAGATGCACTGACAATAGTGTTTCACCTATCGTATATAGGGTTGTTATGAGTCAGATACTGACTCAACAGCACCTAACCACAACAACAACAACATACGCCTTACATATACAGCTTGAAGGTAATTTCATAAAATATTTTTATTGTGTCTGCATGGTGACTATGACTTGTTGCATGAGATCAGGTGTGGAATTTTCCACTTCCTGGATCAAAAAGTTTAGGATTGGGGAGCGTTTTGGATTTTTGGATTAGGGATGCTCAGTTTGTAGTAAATAATATTCTATTTTGTCAGTTCCTTATGTAAGCAGTGCTACCTCTTTACAGGACAATTTGTCCACAATAGTCAAATGGGTAACTTGCTCTTCATGGAGTCTTTGGTCAGCCTAGCTGATCTCCTGTGCCCCTCTCTTGGCCCATCCCTAAAGCACTTCTGAAGGAAACACCATCCTCATGAGGGAAGGGCAGTTAACCAAGATCAACCAGTGTCCTCAGAGAAGTCCCTCTCTTGGAAGAAGGCAAATGAGAGCAACAGCTGTGCACTTCAGACCTTTTCCTCCCCAGGCACGGCTTTTCCTAGCTGGAAGCATGCTCTCATCATTTGGTGCAAACTTTATATTTGTAGTTAGTTAAAAACTCACCTTACAAGATCCAAAGGCTGGTATTTATACCACACGCCCCAGGAAGCCCAGCACTCATAGAGGAGATGTCGGTGGTTTACTGCTCCGTGGGTTCGAATGGAGTTCTTACTTCTGTAACTCCCCTGGGATAAGAATACCACTGTTGGTGAGTAATACACACAAAGCCATGAGGGAATACAGATGACAACATTCATCTCTCACAGCAGCAATAGAAATAGGGGTGATAGGAGACAAAAAGGGCTCCTCTGTATTAAGGGAAGACAGTTCCATTAGTTGTTTTGACAATGCTGGTAAAAAGCATGGATTTGCTAGAATCAAGCAGGTATGGCTGGGTTCAAACTCAGTTCTGCTACTTTTTATCTAGGAGATCTTGGACAACCTCCCTAAGTTCTGAGTCTTAGCTTCCTAATCCATCATGGAACTAGTAATATCTACCTCAATGGGTTTCTTCTGTGGTTGGAATGGATAGTGTCTGGACTAGAGGCCTAAGACTGGTTAGTTTTCTCTAATTCTCTCAAGATAGGGTGGTTGGTAAATGGCCATAGATGTAGCCTTGTCATGTGGCTTTATTGACATGGAAATCCTAGGGATTTCCTTGGGATCCTATTAATTCAAATCTAATTCATCGTCCTCATTAACAGATGAGGATACCAAGAATACCAAGGGCCAAACAGGTGGGTGTTTTCCTGAGGTCTGTTCAGGGTGATGCTAGTTTCACAGACAGAAAAGGTACCTTCTGAAAGCAAACTAACTATTCACATTAACCCAAGAAGTCCTTTCTTAATGGAACAAGCGTAAGGCTGACAGAAACTCAGGTTTGTCTAAGTTCAGTCACCAACTCACTGTGTGACTCAGTAAGGAGTCAACCATTCTCTAAACCTGTATTTAAAATCTTAACATGAAATAAAGACCACAATAGTTGCCCTTCCTGTCTCTGAAAGTTTTTTTGAGGCTAACTAATATAATCAAGTTAAACTGAGAGTAAAAAGTCAAAAGAGTAACAGCATTGCTGTTGCTCTTACTAATTTTGAAATTCTCTTCCCATAAAATATAGGGCTTTACTGAGATATGAAAGCCATAGAGAAGACCATGAGGTACTCTGCAGGGCTTCCTAGCTGCATCTGCTATACAACCTCATGTCAGTCCACCCACTACCCTTACCATGAACGAGGGCTGGGAGAGGGGAGGATATGGTGTCCACTGAAATCTTTTCCAGAAAATGAGAACTAATAACTGCAGGAAACCACATGATGCTTTGGGAGGAGGGGTATCGGCCTTTAATGCTCAGAAACAAGTGTGTCTGGCTCCACAAAACCTTTGTGTCAAAAATGTTTGCTTGTCATACTACAAGGAATACTTCAAAAATGTCTCCTGGCAGTTTGTAAATAGGGTCCCAGACCATAGCTTCTATTTTTCCTAATAAATCCAGTTTAATAAATTCTGTCTCAACTTTGACATTCTCTTGGTGTTTAAAATCAAGAGGAAACACAAAAACATTGTAAGGCAATGTTTTGGAGTGATTTTCTATTTATGGAATGTTGGAGCTGTCCTCCAAAGTTTATTGCAGTTTCATTCTGGTTAGTTTGTGAGATGGCAGAGGGAAGGAGCTGTATTCTCTAGGTCATACGGTGACTGGTAGAAAGCCGGGGCTCACTACCTGAAAAATGACAATAATCTTTCAATAATAATTAGGATTACATTTTTGAAAGCCTAGGTGTAGAATTCTGGGTTAAATAATCCAAGATCTAGTAGTGAAAATCAAGTAAAGAGTAATCACAGTTATCCTTATGAAATTCATTATATATCATAAAGACCATGAAAATAAATAAGGAAAACATCAACATTTATACATTTTCAATGATGAGTACAATATTTTTAATTTCCATTTATCATGCTTTGATTAGTGGAGACTTTGCAAAATGGCTTCCTTTCACTCTTTCAAGAAGTTGCTACAATTTAGTTGTTGCAAAGACTAAATATTTCAAGAACATTTACTTCTCTGGTGCCTCATTTTCAATGCCCTTTTAATTGCATGACTTAAAGTTCTTAAGTCATTTCTCTGAATTCAAGCTTAGTGGCTCTTGATTTAAGTATTCTTTCAATTATATGAAAAGATATAAAGAAATAAATAGCTCATAAAGAGATATGAAGAATGCAAGCATACTTTCGCTAATTACTCATTTAATAAATTAAATTCATTCAGAGCAAATACCATATCAAAATATTCAATTAATGACTATCTTTAGGAGCCAATTTAGTGACAAGAAGTTGAAAGAAGAAAGGCAGCACAATACCTCATGAAGGGGGAAAGCAGCTTCATAGGAGCCATTGGTAAGCAAGCGATTCAGACCTAAACCAACAAAAAAGGTCATTTGAATTAATACTGAGTTTGAACCTTTACAATCCTCAAGACTAATGTAAGGGCCATGATGTTTCTGGAAAAAACAATCAAGGCTTTCAAAAGTTAATCAAACCCACTTGGAGACACTAATAGTTTAGAAAGAAAGCTTTGTTACATGATAGGAAACTGGGATCAAGTACTAGGAAACTATATATTTTTTAAATTTTAAAATATTTAATTGTCAATGATTCATTATATTCCAGGTATACAATGTGATGATTTGATATACATATACATTATGTCATGATTATCATAAACAAATTAATCTATCCATCACCATCCATGTACATTAGATCCCCAGAACTTACTCATTTTATAACTGAAACTTTGTACCTTTTGACCAACATCTTACCATAGCTCCTGGCAACAACAATTCCATTCTCTGCTGTTTCTAAAAGTATGACTTTTTTAGATTCCACCCATAAGTGAGAACATGAAGTATTTGTCTTTCTGTGCCTGGTTTATTTCATTTTACAAGATATCCTCCAAGTTCATTCATGTTGTCATAAATAGCAGAATCTTATTTTTATGTCTGAATAATCTTCCACTGTATATATGTGCCACCATATCTTTATCTATTTACCTGTCGGTAGACATGTAGATTGTTTCCATATCTTGGTTATTGTAAATAATGCTGAGTGAACACGGGGGGGCGTACAAATATCTCTTCAACATATTGATTTCATTTCCTTAGATATGTGCCCAGAAATGGGATTTGCTGGACCATGTGGTAGGGTTTTTTTTTCATTTATTAATAAACCTCCATACTGTTTTCCATAATGTCTGTATCAATTTACATTCCAACCAACACTGTACAAGGGTTCCCTTTTTTCCACAGTCTCACCAACTCTTATTTCTTGTCCTTTTAATAGCCACTCTACGTGGCAATCCACTCCCAAGGCAATCCCGAAGCAGTCAGCCATTGAAAACCCTATGAGGGTCGCTATGAGTCGGATACCGACTCGACGGCACCTAACAACAACAACAACTAATATTAACAGGATGAGGTGGTATCATCATTTTGATTTGCATTTCTCTGATGATTAGTGATGTTGAGGACATTTTCATGCACCTGTTGGCCATGTGTATTTTTTTCTTTGGAAAAATGTCTATTGAG
>VMDO01006493.1:64971-92721 GCA_007922755.1 Pedetes capensis
TTTTTTTTTTTTTTTTTTTTTTTTTTTTTTTTTTTTTTTTTTTTTTTTTTTTTTTTTTTTTTTTTTTTTTTTTTTTTTTTTTTTTTTTTTTTTTTTTTACTTTTTTGAGACAGGGTCTCGCTAAGTTACACAGACTGCCCCTGGTCTTGAACTTGAGATCCTCCTGCCTCCACCTCCCAAGCCGCTGGGATTATAGGCATGTGCCACCACACTTGGTTCTTATTCACTTTTAATTCAGGTGAATTTTCTTGCTGTTGAATTGTGTAAATTTCTTTCATATTTTATATATTAATCCTTTATCAGATACATGGTTTGCAAATATTTTTGCCCATTTTCTAGGTTGTCTTTTCATTTCATTGATTGTTTCCATTGCTGCATAGAAGCTTTTTGGAAATCAGGTTTCAAACGGAAAAACTACAAAGCACATCCAGTACAATGCTTGGCATAGAGAAGGGAATGTACTGAGAGAAAACCAAGGTATCCTAAAAAAAAAAAAAAGGTGATTTCCTGCCAGGAGCTCTTCTGTTTTCACCCAGGCGCTTCACAATGGAAAAAACCAACTCCTCTGCATTGGACTAGTGGTATGACTTTGGAAAAATTTTCTTGCCCTCAGGCTTCAATTTTCTCATTCATTAAATGGACCGATATATGACTAACATAATAAACAGCACATATTTAAGATGTACAGTTAGATAAATACTGATATATATATTGTTATTGTTAGGTGTTGTCGAGTCAGTATCTGACTCATAGCGACCCTCATAGGGTTTTCAATGGCAGTTTGTTTTGGGATTGCCTTGGGAGTGGATTGCCAGGTCCTTCTCCCATTTTTGCAGTGCTGGGAATTGAACTCAGGACCTCAGAAACTGCAGCGCAGCGCTCTACCAACTGAGCTAAATCCCAGCCCAATATATATATCAGTATACACACACACACACACACACACACACACACACACTGGAGACCATCAACACAAACAAGATGGTGAACATATCTATCAATTTTAAAGCTTTATTGTGTCACTTTGCAATTGGCCACTCTTCCCTGTGCTATTTCTAAGGCAAACGGACCTGCTTTCTGTCACAATCAATACTCATTTTCTAGAATTGTTATGTGAATATAGTCATTCAGTATTCATTCATTTTCATCTGACTTCTTTCACTCAGCAAAAGTATTTTGAGATTCATCTACATTGTAAATATCAGTAACTCATTTCTCTTCATCACTGAGTAGTACTCCATAGTATGGAGATATATATATATATATATATATATATATATATATATATATATAAAATTTGTTTATGCATTCTCCTGAAGGTGGACATTTTGGTTGCTTCTAGTTTAGGTCTATTGCAATACAGCTGTGAATTTTTGAATTAGATCGTCAATTTTCATACATAAACACAAAAGCTGTCTGGGAGTTTGATTGAGATTGCATTAAATCTATAGGTCAATTGGCAAAGAATTGACATGATAACAATATTCAGTCTTTTGACCCATGAAGAGGGTATGTCTCCATCAATTTAAGTCTTCTTAAATTTTTCTCAGCAATATTTTGTAGTGTCTAGTGTACAGTTCTAAAAATCTTGTCAGGTTTATCCTTAAGTATTTCATATTTTTGGTGCTATTGTAATTAATATAGTTCTTAAAATCTCAGTGCCTGATCATTGATGGTTTATAGAAATATAATTGAGTTTTTTAATCAATCTGTTTGCTCACTAATCTCAAATTATTTTCTAATAGAACTTTTGTAAATTCCACTGGAATATAAATATGGATGATTATACCATCTGATAATCAAGATAGTTTTACTTCTTTTGTCTTATTGCACTGGCAAGTAAAATGATGAATACAAATGATAAGAGCAGACATGTTTGTCTTCTTCACTGTCTTCAAAATATTATAGCAATAAATATAATCTTAAGTATTTCACACTTATACTTTATAAGATTAAGAAACAAAATTTCCATTTGTAGTTTGTTTTTTTTTTAAACCAGGAATGGATATTGGACTTTGTCAAATGTTTTTTCTATGTCTATAGATATGGTCATATTGTATTTTTTTTTTTTTTTAGTGTGCCAGTGGTGAAATATATTGACTGATCCTGCTCATAGAAGGAGTTAGTTCTCTTTTAAGAGGCTTGATTGATTAAGTAAAGCCTGCTCAGGATAATCTCTCTTGATTAAGGCAAAGTCAAACTGATTAAGGATCTTAATTGCATCTGCAAAAAATCCCATAATCACAGTAGTGATATAATCACCTTTGCAAATTCTATTGTTTGAATATAATCCACAGGTTCCAACTACACTCAAAGGGAAGAGATTATACAAGGACATGACCCATTAGAGAGTAACTCTAGGGTATGTCCTCTATAAGATTTATGAATTTTATTCATTTCCCAAAGAACTAGCTTTTGGTTTCAGTGATTTTTCTCTATTGTTTTCTATTTTCTTTTATTGATTTTTGTTCTGATTGTTATTATTTCTGACTTTAAGTTTACTCTTCTTTTCTTTTTCTAGTTTGTTTCTTTCTTTCTTCCTTCCTTCTTTTCTTTTCTTTCTTTCTTTTTTCCGGTACTGGGGGTTGAACCTAGGGCCTCCTGTTTGCATGCTCTGCAAGTGCTGGGCCACTAAGCTGCACCATGAGCCCATTTTTTTACTTTTTGAGACAGGGTTTCCCTAAATTACACAGACTGCCTCTGGTCTTGAATTTGTGATCCTGCTGCCTCCACCTCCCAAGCCACTGGGATTACAGGCATGCACCACCATGCCTGGCTCTTTTCTAGCTTCTTAAGATGGAAATGAAGCCCTTAATTTGGCACTTCTTTCTTTTTAATATAAGCATACCAGGCTATACATTTCTTGCACTGCTTTAGCATTATTTCACATTTTGACATGTTTTCATCTTTATTCAGTAAAACATACTTTCTAATTTTAGGTTTGATTTATTCTTTCACCAGTTATTTATGAGAATGTTAATTAATTTGAAATGTTAATAAATTTTCCAGAGTTTATTTTATGCATTTATTTTTGGTGTTGGGGATTGAACCCAGGGCCTTGTGCCTGTTAAGCAAGCATTCTACCAACTGAGCTGCACCCCTGGCCCTGAATTTTCCAGAGTTTATTACCATTGTGGTCAAAGAATATACTCCATTTGACTTGAATTCTTTTAAATTCACTGTATTTTGCTGTTTAGTGGAGGGGTCTAGGAAGTCAATTAGTTAAAGTTCAGTGATAATGCTGTTTGGTTCTTCAAATTCCTACTGACTTTCTGTCTACTTGTTCTATTAATTATTGAAAAAGTGGCATTGAAATCTCTTATTATAATTTTGGATTTGTCTACTTCTCATTGTCATTCTAACAGTTTTTGTTTCATGTAGCTTTAAATTCTGCTGTTAAGTGCATGAACATTTAGGGTTGTTAGGTTCTCCTGATGGATTAATCTCTTTATCATTAAAAAATCACCTTTCTTTATCTCGAGTGATATTCTTTACTCTGAAATCTACTTTGATATCAATATATCCATTCAAGCTTCTTTTTGATTAGCATTAATGTGTTATGCTTTTCCCTATCTTTTTACTTTTAACCTATCTTGTCTTTTTTAAATTTGAAGTTCATTTCTTCTCAGGCACTGTGGCTCATGCCTGTAATCCCAGCGACAATGAAGGCTAAGGCAGGAGGGCCACGGGTTCAAGGCCAGAGGCAACCTGTGCAATTTAGTAAGATCCTGTCTCAAAAATACAAAATAAAAAAGGCATTGGAAAGCTAGATATGGTGATACACAGTGACATACTAATGTGTTTAAGCTGTTTGACATGAACACTAAATGTCTAAGAAAGGCACTTGAAATATAAAATCATTAGGGCTTTGTACCTTGTTTAGCACATAGGAGGTTCACAGTAAATATCTTTGTAATAAATGAATCACTGATTATGTAGAAAGCTTTGATTTCTTGTTGTTGTTGTTAGGTGCCTTAGAGTCGGTATCCAACACAGCGACCATGCGTACAACAGGTGAAACACTATTATCAGTGCTTCTCTGCTGTTCATAGGGTTTTCAATGGTGGATTGACTTTTGGGAGTGGCTTGCAGGATCTGTCTCCTAAGCCTACAGCACCTGGTATTCCCAGGCGGTCACCCATCCAAATACTAACCAGGCCTGACCCTGCTTAGCTTCCGAAATCTCACGGGATCAGATGCCACAGTGTTCCAGCTGCAGGCCCCTTGATTTCCTAGAGTCTCCAATAACTTTGAAAGATCCTGGATATTAGAAAGAATAAGAGTCACAGCAACCTAATAAGAAACTGTAAGGATGACCTTTGTAAGTTTATCGTAATTTATTAAAGTCCTTAAAAGTGAGAAAGTAGCTAATATTTAAAATCTATTTCTTGACTAACTTCACAGGCTGGGGTTTAGCTCAGTTGGTAGCATGCTGCTCTGCAGCCTCTAAGGCCCTGGGTTCAATCCCCAGCACATGGCAATCCATTCCCAAAGCAATCCCAAAACAATCAGCCATTGTAAATCCTATGATGGTCGCTATGTATTGGACCAGCCTCAATAGCACCTAACAATAGCAACAACTAACTTCACCTCTGAACACAAATTTTGAAAATACAGATCAATTTCAAGATTTATTATATGTCTACATGTAGTAAACAAACCTTTGTTGAGCTATTAATTGTTACATTTTGAAAGTGGGTTTTACTAGGTTTGATTTTCACAGTTATAACAAATTCAGAGTGAAGATGAAAACCTTACATATTGGCAGTTTACACTCCACTAAAATACCTTTATCAGTCATGTCTACAAATCAATATTTTCATGTTATTTTTAATCAATGTTGGCTTATGCAAGGTGACACTTCCAGAAAGTTTCAGGAAAATAACATTGGATAAACATTAATTCTATCAAGAAGTTAAATTTTCTAACATGCTGCTTTTTTATTTATGAAAACAAAGATTACAGTGAAATATTAGGTCAACAGACTATTGGTAGTTTCATTCTATATTTTTCAGCATAATGCCTGATCCTGAGTTAATAATTTATTCTGTGATTGGTTATTTCTAATTAAACATATTTCCATTTCATCCTTGCCAATTTTCAAATCATTAAAGTCCTTGAATAGAGTTCTCCTTCTTCCATCAATTGAGAGAAGCTTTTATGAACAGTTCTTCTGACTAGTACCAATATAACTCCTTCCGAATGCTGAAAAATCACTGTCTCTGGTCTTTTATCTCCTCTAGACTAGCTATAAAATCAGTTTACAATCTGAGATGAAAAAATTAGATTTAATAATTGCCATATGACCTCACTGCACAGTTTTTGATTGTCTAAGGATGCTGTAGTGAGACATCAATTGTGTTTAAAAGATCTTCAAATCAGCTCAACAAACATTTATTGAAATATTTCTATATGCTAGACACTATACAAGACAATGATAGTGCAAAGATGAACAAGGCAGCTTATTTACAGTCAAGGAGCTTATTATCTCAACTAGTAGTTTTCAGCAACAGAGTCTCAACACACTAGTGTGTTATGAGGTATGCTGAAAATGATATCACTATTAGAGAGGGTGGGCTGGGATTTAGCTCAGTTGGTAGAGCATTGCGCTGCAGTCTCTGAGGTCCCAAGTTCAATTCCCAGCACTGCAAAAATGGGAGAAGGACTTGGCAATCCACTCCCAAGGCCATCCCGAAACAGTCAGCCATTGAAAACCCTATGAGGGTCGCTATGAGTCGGATACCGACTCGACGGCATCTAACAACAACAACATTAGGGCACTTCTTTTTGAATTATTTATATTTTATTAAATGATTCAGAATAACTACTGCCATAATAATTTCACATTCACTCACTTGTTTTCTAGTATGTTCATGAGTAATGTTAACTGAGAAAAAGTATGATAGAAAGGTATGCATAACACAACCCAAATTTGTTACAAAAAATCAAATGAAAGTATAAGGAATTAACATGAAAAAAGTAACAGAGGTAATATTTAAATTATTTAGGAAACAAAATGTTAACAGTGGTTCTCTTTAGGTGGTAGATTTGCATAATGTCACTGAAAGAAATTCAAGACAATAAAGAGTACTACTTGGAAGCAAGAATGGCTAGACTGCATCTTACATATTTTGGATATGTAGTCAGGAGAGATCAATCCCTGGAGAGAGACATCATGTTTGGGAGACTGGTAGGTCATCGAAAAAAAGGGAAACCCTCCACCAAATGAATTGACACGGTGTCTGCAACAACAGGCTTAAACATAAATAAGATCATGTGCTGGGCACAGAATAGGGAAGTGTTTTGATCTGTTGTACATATGGTTGCTATGAGTTGGACTTGACTGGACAGCACCTAACAACAACAACAACAAATTACCAAATGGCATAGAAATTCAGGAGAGGGAGAGAAGAATTTCTCTAAGCTGGAATGGTTACTGAGGACTTTATGGGGAGGATTTATCTCAAGAATAGATGACTGTTGCAGAGAAGGTGGGCTATGTTCGACTATAATCCATCAAAGTTAAGAAAGACCTACATTACGGTTGATTTCACCATACCCACCTGCACTGACTTTCCCTGAATATAACATTCCAGATGTATTCAGATCTGGATGAGGTAGCTATCTATTTCTTCCTATTATATTTTAATTTCTGTAACTTGGGATCAATATAGATATACATATATATGTACATATGTATAAAAATGTGTGTTATATATATGTACATATATATGTATATATGGCAGCTTCATTATGCTAATGAGTCACATAGAGCTTGCATTCAGCTTGACTTTCAAAATCTGTTCCTCTCATGACGTTGTTGAGCAACATATCTCTGAATTGGGGGTGGTTGTGTTGCTGAATTTGAGTGTAGGACTTCACATTTACAAACTGTTAAATGTCATCTTGCTGTATTTGGTTGAGAATTTTGGCCCACTGAGATCTTTGGGGTTCCAGGCTCTAATTGCAAACACATTTAATATACCCTTCCAGCCTCATTCCACCTGAAAGCTTGATGAGCAGGACTTTTAGGCTACATGTCAACTACCAATTTATTGTCCCGAAGCTCTAAATGTACCTTCATTGTCTGCTTTGCAAATATTATAAATATTTCTCCTTTGTTAGCTGATACAATGATAAGCTCTGTCAGCTGAAAGCACTAGAGGACCACTGATGGGGAAAGGGGTTTATCTTCCTGATGCTAGTGTACTTCTCTCAGCAGCCTTCAGTGGCACCCACTTCTATAGTCCTCAGCTCCTGCAGTGTATGGTGGCCAGCAATATATGACACTCCCCAAGGGCATATTTCCTGGTGTTTCTGTGAGTGGCTTCACAGAGTAGTGATGCTGGTGCAATATCTCACTATGAACAACTTCCCTGGGCCCTATCCAGATAGCCTCCCCCAGTAATACAGGGAGCAGATTCTCAGCCAGTCTCGAGCAAACTGCTCTGTCACAGCTGCACCCCGGCCAATAGGGTCTGAACCTCAGTCTTGTCAGTGGAGGCTCCTAATATCTGCTATTGTAGTCTTTACAGTTCTTCTTACCCTTGACTAGCCAATCCTCCATAACTCCAAGCCCCTGTTTCAGTTAATTATTTATATTAAACTTTCCATGTTCTGATTATGGGTCATTTTGTCTCCTCATTGGACCCTGATATAGCTTATTTTTAAAACTATCAATAAAAATATTTCTGGGACAGAGATAAGGACAAAGTCCTCCAAAACTTCCTGCTATATAACCTGTTTAATAAGGCAGGAAATTTGGTAATATAGTATGGAAAGATTCTCATAAAAATACCTAAAATATAAATTGTGGAAGCCATTTAGCAGAGGAGATGATTATTTGCAGAACAAACTGATGTATGGTAAGTCCTTTCTGTACTTGTAGCCCTTCTGACTAGAATAGTCTATTCTTTAATTTCCCGTACTGACTCTAAGATTCAGGTCTCAGTTCAAATTTCAGCTTCTCAGTGAAGCTTTCTCTGACCACCCAATCTTGGTTACTATTACTTGTCTATTTCTGTACATCACCCACTTTAATTTCTTCATGGTCCTTATTTCATTTACTCACGTTTTTTGCCTTTAACTTTTTTTTCAGCACTGAGGGTTGAACCCAGGGCCTCATGCTTGCATGCTTTGCAAGTGCTGTACCACTAAGCTGCACCTCCAGCCCTTTTTTGTACTTTTTGAAACAGGGTCTCACTAAATTACACAGACTGCCTCTGGTCTCGAACTTGTGATCCTCTTGTCTCTGCCTCCCAATTCGCTGGGATTACAGGCATGTACCACTGCACCTGGCTGTCTTTAACTTCTTAAAGAGAAGCTCTAGGAAAGAACTGTATTCATCTTTGAACTCCTTGCACAAAGCCTGGCACATGATAGGTACTCCATAAATATTTGTTGAATTGAGAGAATGTCTCCATAATCTTATGTAAATGAGATAACATGCTATTTAAAGAAAATATTTAAGGATGCTGTGAAGATTTTGCACTTCTGAATTATCCATCCAGGAAGCAGTGAAAGGTTTTATAAGTGATAAGCATTTCTAGAATTGATACAAATTTAAT
This sequence comes from Pedetes capensis, assembly GCA_007922755.1. Taxonomy (NCBI): domain Eukaryota; kingdom Metazoa; phylum Chordata; class Mammalia; order Rodentia; family Pedetidae; genus Pedetes; species Pedetes capensis. Next base: position 73,539 of record VMDO01006493.1, read on the forward strand.
GAAGCCAGGGGAGGGACTCTGTAATCCCCAAATACAAAATGTACTACTTACCAATTTTGTTTTTTCCTTCTTCATACTTTATTCTTTGTAGAATATGATGCACAATTCGGCTTCTTGTGGCATTGTTGAAGAAGGTGTCTTTGTTGTGTATGATGAAACTATAGACACATTGAAAACACAAGCTGAGGATTAATTGGAGGGGAGAGATCTGTTTGTTATAATTTGGTGCTACTCAGATGGAGGCATCCTCAATCAGTCCTAAAGGGTATGTCTGGAACAGCATGAGAGATCATATCAGAGCAGTAGACTCACAAGTTTAAGTTGTTTTGGTTCTCAGAATCCTGAACATTAACATCATTATGTCAGGAAGGAGTTGGAGCTAAATGAAATTAGGAAAGCTTAAAACAAACTAATAGCAAGTCTTGGCCTCATACCTTATTTCTGTTCTTAGTAAAGTCATTAAATAAATTCAACTCAAACTCATTTTATTTCCAATCTTCTCTTGTCTTTTACTTTGACCCCTCCTATGTCATAATCATGTGGTTCTCAGGAATTTTAGGATTTGAAATTGGCTTGAGTGGTGGATATGGAAGTTAAGTAAGGAGTTCTGGTCTGCCTCAGGGATGAGGTGAGAAGTCAGTTTCTGCAGATCACCTCTGTTCCTCACTTTTTCATGTTCTTTCCTAGATGAGACCCTTCGAATGCATACACTTATGATTTCTTTCTCTCTCAGCCAGTGGCTCTGTGAATTTCCAAAATTTGCTAAAGGTGCATGCACATGCACTCTTTTTTTTTTTTTTTTTTTTTTTGGGTACTGGGGGTTGAACCCAGGGCCTCACGCTTGCATGCTTTGCAAGTGTTGGACCACTGAGCTGCACCCCTAGTCCCCCCTTTTTTTTTTACTTTTTGAGACAGGGTCACGCCAAATTACACAGACTACCTCTGGTCTTGAACTTGTGATCCTCCTGCCTCTGCTTCCCAAATTGCTGGGATTATAGGCATGCGTCACTGTGCCCAGCTCTGCACATGCACTCTTATGCACCCCATAACACTGTGCCTTCCAGTAGGTATTTCTACCCTATTGAAAGGTTTTGCAGGTAACAAATAGAGCTTTCAGGGCCACATAACCCAGCATGAAGTACCCATGTCTTCTCTTCCCAGAAATGTGATAAATGGTAAGACATTTGCAATACTATAAGTATAATTACATCATAAACTGTGAAGTCCATCCACTCAGAAAACTTATATTGGGTTCCTACTGTAACTTGTCTTATTCATTTTGGACATATAGTCAGGAGGGACCAATCCCTGGAGAAAGACATCATGTTTGGGAAAGTGGCAGGTCAATGCAAAAAGGAAAATCCTCAACTAGATGGATTGACACAATGTCTGCAACAATGGTCTTAAACATAAATAATATCATGTGCCTGGCACAGAATTGGGGAGTGTTTCATTCTGCTATATATAGGATCACTCTGAGTTGGACCTGACTCGACAGCACCTAACAACAACTATAAGTTGGACATCATGCAAAGGTAAATAAATGTTGATAGCCAACACCCCCAAATCCAGCACTGAAATCTCCTCCAGCAAGGCTCCCCAACCCCACCACCTGCTTTCCTGTCCTCCAAAAGAATCCAGCACTCCCTCCTCTGTGTTATCTCTTGGCTTGCAACCACAGCAATATACTGATCACTCTATATTGACATTTGTTTTCATTTCATCAGGTGTTTATGGAGGGCATTCTACAAGGTACTGATTTTATACCTTGGTAAGGAAAACAGATAAAATCCTTGCCCTCAAGAAGCCTAAGTCTAGGGAGAGAGACAGACTACAAAGGAAATGAACATGAGCATATGACAGAGAAGGGCAGAATCACTCTCCTTTTGCTTGCCTTTTCTCCCTAGTAAGACTGTGAGTTGACTTAGGACAACAGGCTGAATCCTAACTTCTGTAGCCCCAGGATTGAGTGAGCAGCTGGGACACAGGTATGTGAGGTCATGGAGGTTTATGCTGGGGGAATTACAGTTACATGTTTTTCTTTGAGAAGATGGACTCTCAGGAGATGTTCAAATGTTGTGAGAAAGAAATAAAACTGGCCTAGAGGAAAGGTGATCCTGCTCGGAAGCAGGGTTTGGAATGTGACTTGGGAATAACAGATGAAGGAGAGAAAGGCCAGAGAATATGGAGACAAAAAGTAAATCAGGTGAACTGAGTCCTCACAGAACTGTTTTCCTCTCACTTTTACTTCTCTTGGAGCCTCTTGCATAATATGGCCCTCAGAGAAAAGTAATTTACCTTGGTAGATGAGTGATCAATGCTGCACGAGCAAATGAGGAAGCTGCAGCATTTATTTTATATTTTCTCTCAGGTTTTTTAAAGACATGTTATGGCATAAATGAGGAAGAGGAAAAAACCAAGAGTTGTATCAAATGTGATTCTTTTGATTTTATCTTTCTCTGCTTTTTCACCTTATTTGAGACAGGCCATTACATTTTAATACCAAATAAAGATGTCATAAAGAAATAGATAACAAATAAAAAGCCCATTTTGACTCACGAGTTCAGATGATAACTGAGAATGGAAAAACACGACCATGTTTGATGGGACAATTCAGGGCTACAAATTCAGGGCTAAAAGCCCATGTTTCTCCTCCATTAAATGGTTTTCTGCATTCTTCACTTTTTATAGCATCATTTTACATCTTATGAGCACATGAAATTGTTCTCTATATTAAGCACCATTGACAAGCTCCAAACTTTGTTTCTCTCTTCCTTATCTCTAGGTTGTACCTGGAGCCTAGAGAGTCTATAGTGGGAGCAAATAGAGTAGGCATGTAGCAGCCACTATTCTCAATACCCTAAATGCACAAACTCACTCAACCCTTACAACAACCCACAAGGTAATTGCTTACTAGCCCCATTTACAGGTGAAGAATCAGAGAGGTGAGAGGCAGTTCCCAAAGTCACTCATCTAATAGGAAGCAGAGTCAGGATTTAAACTCAGGTAGTCTGGCTACTGAGGCTGGCCTCTGAGCCACTCCACTTGCCTGCCTCCTTCTGTCCTTCAGAAACTTCCTGACTCCTGAAGATTGGTTCTCCCAGAGATCTACTCAAGAGGAACTCTGCCTAGGATGTTGTTTCCACTCATTCACCTCAGGCCTCAATTCAGGCCATATCTTCCTGAGGCTCTTACTTGACCCTGACCCTTACCCTGGAATATAGTTCTATAAAGAAAAGGGAAACAGAAGCCCACTGAACAGTTGTTGTTAGGTTCTGTGGAGTAGCAACTCTATGTACAATGGAATGAAACACTCCCAACACTGTTCCAGGCACACTATCTTTTTTTATGTTTAAGCCTCTTGCTGCAGGTACTGTGTCAATCCATCCAGTCAATCCATCCTGTTGAGGGTCTTCCTTTTTCTCCTTGATCTATCACTCCCCCAAACATGATGTACTTCTCCAGAGATTGGTCCCTCTTAACAATATACCCAAAATATGGCTGGATGGATGAGGAGGAAGATAATTCATAGGCCCTCTATGTAATCCACATGATCTCTGCTTTTTCCTTAAGATTCTAAAGTAAGACCTCAGTCTATACCCCAGCTTTCCACTTACTATGTGGTGTTGGGGCCAACACTATAATTACCCTTACATATTTTTGTATAATTAGGTGAGATGATAAGCAGTGCTGAGACTACTGCCTGGCATTTAAGCTCTCAGAGTTAGTTGTCATTATGGCTCTTGCTTCTATCGCATGTACCCAAATTGCCTATACTCTTGGCTTCTTTGTATGAGCTTCCTGAGAGGAGAGTCAAGCAATGCTTGTTGTTGTTGTTGTTGTTGTTAGGTGCCGTCGAGTCAGTATCCAACTCATAGCGACCCTCATAGGGTTTTCAATGGCTGACTATTTCGGGATTGCCTTGGGAGTGGATTGCCAGGTCCTTCTCCCATTTTCGTGGTGCTGGGAATGGAACTCGGGACCTCAGAGACTGCAGCGCAGCGCTCTACCCACTGAGCCAAATCCCAGCCCATAGCAAAGGGCAAAACACATGACAACCACCAAAGTTGCACCAAATAGGCTGACCTTCTGGAGAACACTAGCTAACCTTGGGGACAATGAAAACTCTCCTGTCCTTATATGTTGGCCTCTACTTCTGCTTCTTAGAGCTCTTTCCATCCACTCATTTCTTCCAGCTACCAGCTGAGCTATTTCTTTAACATTGCACATTTAAGGATCTTCTTGTGGTATATGGAACAATATTATTTTCTTTGCTACTCTTTCAAAGAAAGATTATGAGAAAGAACAGTGATGATTCCATATGTATCCTGGTTCTTATGCTTTTCTTAACCATAAATAATCCCCCCCACCACATACACGTTATGTAAGCTGAACAGCTCTGGCAAATGTGAGGCTTGGAGCCCCAAGGCTCTAAGAAGGGCTCCATGTAAGCTTAGAAACTCAGCTTGGCTCCCATACATTAATGGGAGGATGGTAAACTAGCACAGAGTCTTTGAGGGCCTTTTGGCCAGGTTCATCAATACAATGCATATATTCTCATTAACATATCTTATGACTCAGAAATTCCTCTTTTGGAAATTTGTTCTACTAATACACATACCCATGTGCAAAGTAATAGATGTACAAGAATGTTCATTATGGCATGAGTTTATAACAGCAAAAGTCTAGAAATAAACTAAATAATTTATCAGTGAAGGATTGTTGTTGTTGTTAGGTGCCATCAAGTTGTGTCCAACTCATAGCGACACTTACAGGGTTTTCAATGGCTGATTATTTCGGGATCGTCTTGGGAGTGGATTGCCACATCCTTCTCCCATTTTTGTGGTGCTGGGAATCCAACTCAGGACCTCAGAGACTGCAGAGTGGTGCTCTACCAACTGAACTAAATCTCAGCCCATCAGTGAAGGATATGATAAGCAAATTATGATACAATTCTACAGTGGAATACTTTGCAGCTGTAAAGGGATTAAAGGTTCTCAGTGTAAATATTAAAAATCTCAAAGATAGTATAGGGAGAAAACAAGGTTCAAAACAGACACACAACTATATGTCAGATGAAAATGTATATCCATATGAAGAATCACATAGATATAAATATATTGGCTTACATATTTGCTAGTACATGTACAGGATAATTCTGGAAATATGTATACACATCTAGAAACACTGATTGCCTCTGGGGAGAACTAGGTATCAGGAAGGAGGGAATCTTCACTGTACATACTTGGGAAATTTTTTTAAAATCATGTATACCACCTGTTAAAAAACAGAAAAAAAATTTAAAGTACCCTAAAAGTTAAATGCATTTTGTTTCTAGGTCTGTTCTCACCTTCCACACGAAGGATGAGGAAGGAAATGAACTGCTGAATTGGTGGAGAATCAATTCTGTGATCTCTGTCCATGTGTATGTGTGTGTGAAGGGGGTCTTCTGGATGTTCCGAACATGCTCTGGGAGGAAGTCTCTGCTGATCTGCTCAATAAGTAGTGGACAGACTGGAGGTTCCCAATGACTCCTCTGTAGGGTCTCCACCTTCTGCTTCCTATGGTGGTTAGCAGCTTGGGCTTTTATTTGGGTTGCTGGGAGACTGAGGTCCCAATATCCTTTTTGGTAGGAAGAGAGGAATGAGAAAGGAATATCTATGCAGTTGGGTTTTAGCTACAGATCTCCTGGTATTATATTTGCTCTTTACTGATAGATTCTGTGAACTGCTCAGGGCAGTCCTATAACACATTGTGATATGCTTGGTTGTTTAACAAGTAAATAGTATGCTTTTTCTGGGTATTGCACTGTACATTGGGGGTGTGTATATATAGAAGTGGGTGGAGTGTGGGAAGAGACATGGGTATTATGTATGTATTATGAGTGAGAGGAACACAAAGGTGAAACTAACCAAGCCCTTCCTCCTAGAAGCCTCTATTCTTATTAGATAAAATGGGATAAAGGAATGTTCAAGGGTGTGAATTGGAGAAAGGTGTTCTTTAGTGCTGGTTTTAGAATCAACTTATTATGAAATATACCACTTTCAAAGCAGAAAACTAATTTCTTTTTCTAAAATTTCCTCTTCAACCACAGTTATTAGGATAAGACTCTTCTTTCATCAAATTTTACATTACTCTAGTTTGAATTATCTGGAGTCTAACACTCTTGAATGGAAATTTCTAAGATAATGAAAATACTCTCTGTTTGCATTATTCAATATGGCACCCACTAGTCACATGCAGCTCTTGGGCACTTGAACTGTGGCTAATGCAACTATGAAAGTGAATTTTAATTTACTTTTAATTTATTAGAAATAAAATGTAAATAGCCACATGTGGTAGTGGATACTATGCAGGTAAACAATTGCCTAAGTCATGGGTGATGCTTTGAGCATGTGGGCAGAGCCTAGCTACTGCCTCTATGATGGGATCTTGATCCATCATCTCCCTTTGGCTGTAATAGCTGAAATAGAAGTGTGTGTGAGGGATAAGGAATGCCCTACAGTACCACTGCAGGTTGCTAGAAGACTTGGGTTCAAGTCTTGCTCTCCCACTTAAGTTGTGTGGCCTCAGAGAAGTCACTGACTTTTTTTGGGACACAGTTACTTGTTAGGAACATGAAAAGTATAAAGCTTTAGCTGATCAAAGACAGGGTTAGATACTGTCCAAAACATAACTTTTGATCTCCATCTTTGTAAAAGGAAAATCTCCTCTTCTATAGTTTTCTATCTTTAAAATGACATTATTACCACTCAATTTCACAAGTCACAAACTTGAAATTCATCCACAATCTTCTGTTTTTCTCATGTCCAACATCCAGATCACCAAGTACTTCAGGCCTCTCTTTCCAACGGCTATCGTGAATCTAGTCCTTTCTCCCCTCTTTATTTTGAAGTTGTTCTCAGGACTACTGCAATAGCATCCTAACTGTTCTTTCTAATTCCATTCTCTCGACAGTTCATCCTCTACACAGCATACACAATGATCTTTTAAAAACTGAATGAAAGGTTTTCTTTCACTCTGTTTTAACTCTAAAACGACATCCCACAGATTTGGAATAAAGCCTAAATTCCTTTCTGTGGTCTACCCAGTCCTTCATGGTGTGGCTCCTGCCTATAACAAAGTCCCCTCTCCTTTCTTCTTTTCTTTGCCCATTGTCAACAAGTAACATTGTCTTTCTTTTCTGCCCTCATAAACAAATACAACTTTTCATTTCCCAAGGCTTCTGCTCATGCTTTTCCTAGATTTTTATACAACTTGTTTCTTTTCAACATCTGGGCCTCAAATGTCATAGTCTATCTAGCTAAGACACTCTCCTGCCTGTAAATCACTTTCTCCTTATCCTATTACTTTGTTTTATTTTATTATTGATCTTTATTCTTTGAATTATTTAAATTGGGGCAAGGGTGAGGCACATGTGTCTACAAGTTGTCTCTGCTCTTTCCCTTGTAGAATACAAGCTGTATGAAGGAGGGTCTAGTCTGCCTTATTCCCTACTCTAGGGCTTCAGTGAGCAAGTAAACCTCATTCCCTATGACTTGGTGTTCCATGAGATGTTTCAGAAACTGTGAAATTATATAATAAATGTCTTTCTAACTTGAAGATTTTAAAAATCAGTTGCACTTTATGTTTTGTTTGTGGTATTACTTTTGGGGGAAACAAAGGCAATATAAAGCATTTTTAACATTGCTTTTAAAACATATTTTATAGAATTTTTGAGATTGATAAAACAGACAATTATTTTCAAAAGTATAGAAATCTCCATGGTTTAAAACTTTAAATGGAAGTGGTAACTTTGTCAAGAAGCATTTAACTATTTATAGGTGATGCTGTGCAAATTATTTCAGAATTATAGCCACATTATTTACCTCTCTGTATTTAAAAATCTCAGACATGTGCAGAGTAGGATACAGAGCCAGATGATAAATCTGGCATGTTTCTCGTTCCTGGAGTGAAGGAGCCTGAAGCAAGTACCAGCTGGATATCAAAACTAATCTGGAGGAATGACTGCTATCTGTTTCTTGTTGGTCCTCCTTATGAAGAGTAATGTTTATTATAATTATTCTGTCCTTGTCCTATCACTTTGTGTGGGCAATGTAGGGGGCAGAAAACTTATGGTTTTCATTCACAGGTCCCTGGCCACACCTGTGGTGCTGTATCTAAGGATTTTCATCCCAAACCAACCTCAGGTACGATAGGAGATCTTGAATTCTGAGCATGATATAATATTGGGATGAGACCTGTAGGGATCCTGCGATGTGAGTCAGTGTATTTTTTGTCTGGGAAAAATATGAGTAAGCTACAATTTAGAGGGCATGGAGTAGATGGCAAAAAACATAGCCTTAATTCCTTCGTCTCTGTGATTCCTCCCCACTCCTTTGTGATGTGAATCTCTTGCTCCTTATACCAAGAGGCAGAGTCTATCTCTTTAGCTTTTGAATCTGAGTAGGAATTGTGTCTGGCTTTAATCAATAGCATGTGAGGGAACTGAATTTTATGATTTTTTTAGGTCTAGGCTCTGCATCTTGCAACCTTGCCAGCTTATAATGCTGCCCCAAGTCTGCCAAGGTAAAGAAGCCTGAACTAGCTTCTCTGAAGATGAGACCATATGGAGAGAGAAACCCAGCCAAGAGCTGGCACCAATGACCAGCTGAGCAAAGAAACAAATGTAGCCACATGTTGACTCCAGGTGAAACCAGCAGAAAGACTATCCAGTTGAGTCTAGTATGGTTGCTAGAAAAAAGAATCATATGCAAAAAGGTGATTGTCTTTTAAAGTCAGTAAATTTTGTAGTAGGTTATTATGTAGCAAAGTTGTTGTTCTTGTTATGTGCCATCAAGTCAGGCTGATTCATAGCAATCCTCATAGAGTTTTCAATGGTTGATTGTTTTAGGATTGCTTCTGGAGTGGATTGCCACATTCCTCTCCTGTATGTAGCAATGTTGTTGTTGTTGTTGTTGTTGTTAGGTGCCATCGAGTCGGTATCCGACTCATAGTGACCCTCTGTAGAACAGGGGAGACACTATTGTCAGTGCTTCTCCGCTGTTCATAGGGTTTTCAATGACAGATTGATTTTTGGGAGGGGGTTGCCAGGTCCTTCTCCCAAGCCTACAGCTTCTGGTGTTCCCAGGCAGTCTCCCATCCAGGTACTAACCAGGCCCGACCCTGCTTAGCTTCCGAGATCTGCCGGGATCAGATGCTACAGGGCTACAGCTGCAGGCTATGTAGCAATAGATAATCAGTATCTTCTCTGATGGTTAAAGTCATATTGCTTCACAATACAAAAAGATAGTAATGGGAAGCCCATATCTCTAGGGTTGCCTGTCTATGGCTTATTTGTCTGACCAAGTCTATAGCATATCAGGATGTTTGTTTTTTTGGGAACTAAACATGGCTCAAGGGCCTGCCTAGATACTCCTTCTTACACTGTGGCTGATTCTGGTGGCCAGCAAAAATGAAAGTGACTCTGGCTATCTTGAAGTCCTGCAATCACATATGTGCCTATTCCACTATTGGACACTGTGGTGCCATGTTCCCAGAGTCTCTATTCAGTGATTAGTTCCTATTTATCACAAGTCTCTTCTGAAGGGAAGGGGGTGCTGGTTTATTCTTTTAGGTAGAGTTTCTCTTTCACCACCAGAGTGCTGGGTACCACATATCTGAGGCCAATCACAATCACTATGTTGCATACTGAGATTGTCCACTGACCTCCTCTGTGGTTCTCTGTATTTTTGCTCCTTTTCATTGTTCAGGATAAAGTCTATTCTTCACTATTTTGCCTTACCTGTCTCACCACATCTCATGGAGGATGATTTTAATCTGTCATCTTAACCCTTTTATTGACTGATAAGTTCAAAGAGGATATAAATAAGCAGTTGAATGAATTAAGGAAGACAACACAGGAGTGAAAGAGCAATTCAGTACATGGACATATTTTGAAAAGCAAACAGAAATTTTGGAAATGAAAAACTAAATGAATGAAAAAAAAAAGAAAACCCTCAGTATAAAGCTTCACCAATTGACTCAATCAAGTGGAGGAGAGAATATCAGGGCTTGAATACAAAACTAATGACTTATCACATTCATACTATAATGAATAAAAATAAGAAAGAATTAACAGAATATACAAGATCTCTGGAACACCATTAAAAACCAAACATATGAATGACAGGAATAGACAAGGGAGCTGAGGTACAGGCTAAAGGCACTAAAAAGCTATTCAGTAAAATAGCAAAAAATTTCCCAAATCTTTGAAAAGATGTGGAAATCCAGGTACAGGAAAACTAAATAGACATTGCCAGAAAATAACTTCTTCGTGACATATTATAGTTAAACTGCCAAAAGTATAGAACAAATAAAGAATATCAAAATCTGTAAGAGAGAAGCACCTAGTCACGTATAAAGTCAAACCCATCAGAATAACAGCAAATTTCTCAGAATAAACTCTAAAGGACAGAAGGGCAGGAATGATGTACTTAAAACAGTGAAAGAAAACTATTTGTAGCAAAATTATCCTTCATAATCAAAAAATAAATAAAGGCCTTCCAAGATAAGCAAAAATGAAAGGAATTCATGACTACCAAACTAGCATTATAGAAGATACTTAAAGGAATACTACACCCAGAAGAAGCAAAACAACACAATCCTGAAAGCACAGGAAAGAATAAATCTCACTAGAAGAGTAGATAAGCAAATGAGAATTAGTGAAGACTCAAACATTAATTCAGAAAGCCATAAAGCCTCTAAGATGGGTAAAGGAGAAATAAATGAATACAAGTTACTCAAATCAACAAGAATACTAACAAAATAACAAGAATTGGTTCATATCTTTCAATAAAAATTTTGAATGCAAATATTCTTAATTCTTCATTTGAAAGACACAGACTGGCTGACTGGATTAAAAATAATATCCAACAATTTGTTGCTTGCAAGAAATTCTTCTCATCAGCAAAGACATAGACTGAAAGTAAAAGGATGGAAAATGATATCCCAAACAAATAATCTGAAAATAAATAGGAGTATTATATTTATTCCAATCAAACAGACTTTAAGCCAAAAATCAGTCAGATGAGACAAAGAAGATAACCAAATATTGATAAAGTGAACAATTGATCAAGAAGATATAATGAATGTAAATAGACAAGCACTGACTATCTGAGCATACCATTGTATAAAATAAATACTATAAGACATTATGGGAGATATAGGCCTCAATACAATAATAGTGGGTGACTTCAATACTCCAGTCTTAACAGTAGATAGATCATACAAACAAAATAATAAAGAAACATCACATTACACTATTAGATGAAAGTGACTTGATAGACTTCTATAGAGCATTTTATCCAACAGCTGAAAGGTACACATTCTTTCCATTAGCACATGAAGATTTTCAAAAATAGCTGTTTTAGACCATAAAGTTAGTCTTAACAAACAGAAAAAAATTATTTTATTTTACTTTTTTTGTGGTACTGGGGGTTGAACCCAGGGCCTCGCGCTTGCATGCACTGCAAGTGATGGACCACTTAGCTGCACCCTCAGCCCATTTTTTTACTTTTTGAGACAGGGTTTCTCTAAATTACGCAGACTGCCTCTGATCTTGAACTTGCGATCCTCCTGCCTCTGCCTCCCGAGCTACTGGGATTACAGGCATGCACCACTGTGCCCAATTTTAAAAAATTACTTTTACTTATCTGATTATGATGAAATGAAGCCATAAATCAACAGCAGAAACCACAGAAATTTTACAAATAAGTGGAGATTGAGCCATACTTCTGGATGAATAGTGGTCATTGAAGACATCAGGAGAGAACTGAAAATTTCCTGCAATCAGACTGAAATGGAAACACAACATACCAAAACACACAACAGGATACAACAAAAGTTGTGCTAAGAGGGAATTTATAGGTACAAGTGCCTACATTAAAGAAAAGATATCAAAAACTGTAATGACTCATCAAAGTCTTAAAGAAAACAAGAATAAATCAAACCCAAAATAAGTAGAAGGAAAGAAATAATAAAGATTAAAGCAGAAATAAATAAAATAGAGACTAAAAGTATACAAAGACTCAACAAACAAATTGTTGGTTCTTTGAAATGACAAACTTTTAGCCAAACTAATCAAAAGAAAAAGAGAGAAAGCTCAAGTAAAAGTAGAGACAAAAAAGGAGACACCATGGAAATCCAGAGGATTATTTGGGAATATTTTTCAAAATTATATGCCAATTAATTGGAAAATCCAGAAGAAATGAACAAATTTCTAGATATGTGTTGTTGGTGTTAGGTGCTGTTGAGTCAAACTTATAGTGACCCTAATCTGTGCCTGATTCTGTGCCAGGCACATGATCTGATTTATGTTTAAGCCTGTTGTTGCAGACACTGTGTCAATCCATCTGGTGGAGGGTTTTCCTTTTTTTCATTGACTGCCACTTTCCCAAAAATGATGTCTCTTTCCAGTGATTGGGCTCTCCTGACTACATATCCCAAATATGTAAGACCAAGTCTAGCCATCCTTGCTTCCAATGAACACTCTGGTTGCACTTCTTCTAGGACAGATCTGTTGGTTTTTTGGCAGTCCATGGTATATTCAATAATCATTTCCAGCACCATAATTCAAAAGCATCAGTTCTCCTCCTGTTTCCCTTTCTCAGTGTCCAGCTTTCACAAACATATGATGTGATTGAAGATACCATGGCATGAGTCAGGTACAGCTTTGTATTCAATGTGACACCCTTACTTTTTAACACTCTAAAGAGATCTTTTGCCACAGCTTTTCTCAGCTTTTGATTTCTTGACTGCTGCTTCTACAGGTGTTGATTGTAGAGCCAAGTAAAGCAAAATCATGGACAACCTCTATCTTTTCTCCATTTATTTTGAAGTTGCATACTGACCCAGTCTTAAGGACTTTTGTTTTCTTGATGTTTAGTCACAATCCATACTGAAGGCTATGTTCTTGGATCTTCATCAGTAAATGTTTCAAATCCTCTTCATTTTCAGCAAGCAGAGTTGTGTCCTCTGCATAACGCAGGTTGTTAATGAGTCTTCCTCCAATCCTGATGCCATGTTCTTCCTCATAAAGTCTCGCCTCTGGGACTATTTGGTTAGCATAGAAATTGAAGAGATATGGTGAAAGGATATAGCCCTGATGCACACCTTTCTCAACTGTAAACCAGGCAGTGTTTCCTTGTTGCCTTGTTGCCTCCTGGTAAATGTACAGATTCCTCATGAGTACAGTTAGGTGCTCTGTTATTCCCACTCTTTAAAGTATCATCCATAATTTGTTATGATCCACACAGTCAAATGCCTTTGCATAGTCAATAAAACATAGGTAGACATCTTTCTGATATTCTCTGCTTTTGGCGAATATCCCTCTGACATTAGCAATGATGTCTCTGGCTTCCTGCCCTCTCTGAATCTGGCTTGATTTTCTGGCAGTTCCCTATCTATATACTGCTGCAGTTGCTTTTGAATGATCTTTAGTAAGATCATACTTACTAAAGTAATACTATATACTAAATACTAGCAATACTAAAGTAATCATTCTTACTAAAGTAATATCACACATTGCTTATGTGTGATATTAATGATATCGCCCGATAGTTTCCACATTCAGTTGGATCCCCTTTTTTGAGAATAGGCACAAATATGGGTCTCTTCCAGTCACTTGGCCAGGTAGCTTTTTTCCAAATCTGTTGGCATCTGTTTGTTGAAACATCTCTCTTGGTATTCCATCATTTCCAGGAGCCATATGTTTCACCAATTCTTTCAAGGCAGCTTCTACTTCATTCTTCAATACCATTGGATCCTCTTCATATGCAACCTCTTGAAATGGTCATCTACCAATTCTTTTTTGTATAATGACTCTGTGTATTCCTTTCATCTTCTTTTGATGTTTCTTGTATCATTTAATATTTTCCCTGTATAATCTTTCACTGTTGCCAATCAATGCTTGAATTTTCTCATTTTCTCAAGCTTGAGAAACATAGAAAATGTTTTTCCCTTTCTGTTTTCTGCCTCCCGCTCTTTGCACATGTCATTATAATATTAGCTTTTATCTCTGGAGCTGCCTTTGAAATCTGTTCGGTTCCTTAATTTCATAATGTTTCCTTTTCCTTTAGCTGCTCTATGTTCAAGGGCAAGTTTCAGAGTCTCTTTAGACATGTAATTTGGTGTTTTCTTATTTTCCTGTCTTTTAAATAACCTTTTGCTTTCTTCATGAATGACATCTTTGATGTCATGCCACAACTTATTTGGTCTTCTATCATTTGTGTCTGTTCTTGAGATGGTCTATAGATACATATGAACCATCAAAATTGTAACAAGAGGATTTAAAAAACATAAGTAGACCAATAACAAGCAGCCAGATTGAAGCAGTAATAAAAAGTCTCCCATAAGGAAAAGTCCCTGAATCAGAAAGATTCATTGCTAAATTTTATCAGAAGTTTAAATAAGACTTAACACCCATATTCCTCAAATTATTTCATAAAGTAGAAAGAGAACACTTCTGAAATCATTCTATAAGGTTAATATTACTCTACTACTAAAACTTGATAAGGATACAACCATAACAATAAAAACAAAACTATAAACCAATATCCTTGAACATAGATGCAAAAATCCTCAATAAAATCCTTGCAAATCAAATTCAGTAACATTAAGAAGATCATATGTCATGATCAAGTTACTTTCCTTCTAGTGATACAAGGGTGGTACAACATGTGCAAATAAATAAACAAACATAATTGTGTTGTTAGGTGCTTTTGAATCAGATCTGACTCATAATGACCCTAAGTACAACAGAATGAAATACTGCCCAACACTGTGCCATGCACGTGATCCTTTTTTGTTTGTTTGAGCCCATTGTTGCAGCCACTGTTTCTTCTCATTTTGAGTGGTGTCACATCAGTAAATGGAGGTCCTAGGGGCTTTATTCCATCCCAGTCATTAGGATCAACTCTATTTTGAGGAGGCAACTCTTCCATAGTCATTCCTTGAATGTCTTTCAGGCTGGGGGCTCTTATTTTGGTACTATATTTGATAATGCTTCTCTGCTGTTTATAGGGTTTTCAATAGCTAATTGTTTTGGGAGTGGGCTGCAGGGCTCTTCTCCCTAGTCTGTCTTAGTCTGGAAGCTCATCTGAAACCTGTTTACCATGGGTGGCCCCGCTAGGGTCTGAAGTACTGGTGGCATATTTTTCAGCATCATAGCAACACACAGGCCACCATAGCAAGGCAAGTTGACAGATATGGGGGGAATAAACGTAATACAACACATAAATATAATTAAGGACAAAATCATATGATCCTCTTGACTGATACAGAAAAAAAACTTTGGTAAAATTCAATAACCCTTCATGATAAAAAGTCTTAAGAAACTTGGGATAGAAAAATCATACATCAACATAATAAAAGTATATCCAACAAACCCATAGCCAGCCAGTACCATACTGATAAGGGAAAAACTAAAAGCACCTTTAAAATCAGGAAAGAGACAAGGGTGTCAACTCTCACTATTCTAATTCAATATAGTACTTTAAATTTTAGCCAGAGCAATCAGACAAGAGAAGGAAATAAAATAGATACAGACAGGAAAGGAAGAAGTAAAATCATTCCTTTGTAGATAATATAATTGTAGAATTGTTGTTGTTGTTCGGTACCATTGAGTTGGTGTCTGACTCATGGTGAACCTATGTACAATAGACAAAACACTACTGTTGTGCTTCTCTGGTATTCATAGGGTTTTCAATGGCTGATTGGTTTTTCGAGAGTGGGTTGATGGGTCCTTCTCCCAAGCCTATAGCACCCGGTGTTCCCAGGTGGTCTCTCATCCAAGTACGAACCAGAGCTGACCCTCTTAGTTTCCAAGATCTGATGGGATCAGATGCCACAGTGATACAGCTGCTGGCAACTATATATTTAGAAAACCCTGAAGACTTCACCAAGAGACTTGTAGAACTGATAAATTCAGTAAAGTATCAGGATAAAAAATCAATATACATGAATTAGTAGCTTTACTAAACACCAATAATGAACTCACTGAAAAAGAAATCAGGAAAACAATCCTATTCAAAATAGCTTCAAAGTAAATAAGTACATAAATAAAAATTTAAAATGCATAGAAATAAACTCAACCAAGGGAGTAAAATATCTCTACAATGAAAATACAAAACACTGAATAAAGAAATTAAAAAGGACACTAGAAAACAGAGACTTCTTGTGGTCATGGATTGGGAGAATTGATATTGTTAAAATGGCTCTACTATACTGGACACGGTGGTGAATGCCCATAATCCCAGTGACTTGGAAGGTGGAGGTAGGAGGATTACAAGTTCAAGGCCAGAGGCAGTTTGTGTAAGCTTAGCAAGATCTTGTCTCAAAATAAAAAAATAAAACATGGGCTGGGGGTACAGCACTGTTGTAGAGCACTGCACAAGCATGCTTGAGTTCCTGGGTTCAAATCCACCTTGGCACACACAAAAAAATGGCTCTACTATTGGAAGTGACCTACAGATTCAGTGCAACCCCACCAAAATACCTATACTATTCTTTACAGAAACAGAAAAAAATCCTAAAATTAACTTGGAAGCAAAATAGAATCCCAAATAGCCAAAGCAATCCTGAGCAAAAAGAACAATGCTGGAGGTATCACAATATCTAATCTCAAAATATCCCATACAGCAATAGTAGCAAAACCAGCATGTCATTGGCATAGGAAAAAAACATAGACACTTGACTACAATAGAGGCTCCAGAGAGAAACCCACGCATCTATATAATGGAGAAAACACAGTCTCTTCAACCAATAATGCCTGGAAAATTGGACATCTACATGTCGAACATTAAAACTAGATTACTATCTCTCACTCTGTACAATAATCAACTCAAAATGGATCAAAGACCTTAATATAAGCCCTGAAACTCTGAAACTCATAGAGGAAAACATGGGAGAAAACCTTCAAGATGTAGGCACATGCAACAATTTCCTGAATAGGATTCAAATAGCTCAGGAAATAAAATCAAGAATTGACAAGTAAGTTTGCATCAAGTAAACAGCTTCTGCACAGCAAAAGAAACAATCAGCAGGACAGGAGAAAATCTTTGCCAGCTATTCACCTGAGAGAGGATTAATATGTGTAATACATAAAGAACTAAAAAAATTAACAAGAAAAGAAATAATCCAATCAATAATTGGACAAATGATTGGAATGGACATTTCTCAAAAGAAAAAGTACAAATGACCAATAATTATATGGAAAAGTGTTCAACATCTTTAGTCATGAAGGAAACACAAATCATACCTACATTAATCTTCTGTCTCACCCCAGCTAGAGTAACTATTATCAATAGGACCAAAAATAACAACAGTTCATAAGGATGTGGAGAAAAAGAACTGTTTACACTGTTGTGGGAATGTAAATGAGTATAGCCACTATGGAAAATAGTATGGAGGTGTCTCCCAAAACAGAAAAAAATACAGCTACCATATGATTCAGCTATACCACTCCGAAGTATATACCTGAAGGAAATGAATTCAGCATAAAAAAGAGATTCATGCATATCTATATTTACTGTAGCACTATTCACAATAGCCATAGGTAAGTTATGGAATCAGCCTAGGTGCCTGTTGAATGGATAAATAAAGTTTGTATATATATATATATATATATATATATATATATATATATATATACAATGGAGTATTATTTAGGATAAAGAATGAAATAATGCCATTTATAGGAAAATGGATAGAACTGAAGGTCATGATATTAAGAAAAATAAGCAAAATCCAGAAAGATAAGTATGCCAAATTTTCTCTCCTATGTAGAATCTACAAAAAAAAAAATAGTTAAACTGTAAGCATAAGAGGGACTATTAGGGAAGGAGAAAGGAACTGAGGGTAAATGGGGATAGAAAGGAGTACAAGAGATGTAGTCTGGAGGGTGGATATGATTAAAATACAATATATACATGTATTCACAGCGAAACCCACTAATTTTTAGAATTAATATGAATGAATAATTATATACTTTAAAATTTGAGATTGGATATTGTCAGAAGGCTACAGAGTGATTCCTCAAGCAAATGAAATTGTTTGTGTATATGACACATCTAAATATCTTGAAATTTAGACAACTGGCAGAGTTTAAAATAGAAATAAGGGTAATGACAAAGAAAACTGAAATTTAAAAATCAAGAAAATTAGTTATTCTGTTGTTATTGTTAAGTGCCATCTAGTCAGATCTGACTCGTAGTGACTCATGGGATTTTCAGTGGCTGATTGTTTCAAGATTGCTCTGGGAGTGGATTGACATGTCCTTCTCCCACTTTTGCAGTGCTGGGGATTGAACCTGGATCCTCTGGGAGTGCAGAACAGGCACTCTACCAACTGAGCTAAACCCCAGCCCTTGAGTTGTTCTAGTTCAATCAAAGATAGTGCAAGTTAGGAAAATGAATCACATTATACTTAGCTTGAAATAGCATTTATACAGTAATAATGATGTAAAACTAATACATATTATACTAATGTATGTAGCTATGACATAAATACATTGAAAGGATACAAGATAAGTATCTATTGTGATGAAAACTGGCAGGGAGGAAAAATAGGTAAGTCCTTATGCTATACCACAGAAAGTCAATAGATTCTGTCATGACTGAAAAATCCCAAAATCAAAATGAAATAATTTGTTTAGATATGTGGAAGCAAAAGAATAATGTAAAAGAACTAGTTGCCTCTAGGGACAGGAGAAGATAGAGTTGGAGGGTGTACATGTCATTGCTGTTCTTCAAACCAACTTTGAAGGATGATTAGACTCTTCAAATTCTAGACATGAATAATTTTAATTTTTATTATAATAATAACTTTTATTGAGTACATAATTACTTTTATATGCATTTTCACTTAATATGTGCTTAGGAGGTTAAAATTTACTCTACATGCATTGAGGAAACTAAATATTTAATAAGAGATCAAATAACTATTATTACAGCTTATGGCTTGAAAACAGTAGAACTGTGATATAATCCCTTTCCTTCTAAAACCATCTTCAGCTCAGGATGCTTTTTGATATATGTTAAGTAGTTAACAAAAATGTTTCAACTAATTTTGTTAAATCATCTTAATTCTAAGACCTAGGTGTAATACCATCTATTCAAAGAATATATTTATTACATTACATATATCT
>VMDO01006494.1:0-30709 GCA_007922755.1 Pedetes capensis
ACATGTAGTCAGGAGAGGACAATCCCTGGAGAAGGACATCATGTTTGGAAGAGTGGCAGGTCAACGGAAAAGAGGAAAACCCTCCACCAGATGGATTGACACAGTGTCTGCAACAATGGGCTTAAACATAAATAAGATGGTTTGCCTGGCACAGAATCGTCAAGTGTTTCGATCTGCTGTACATAGGGTCGCTATGAGTTGGACTCGACTCGACGGCACCTAACAACAACAACAACAAAGTTAGAAATCTAGGGAAAATGAAAGTAACTTGGTTGCATGTTTGTACAAAACCCTTCCTGATTGGACAATTGGACTGAAAGCTGATTGGCTCAGGCCATTCCATGGGCGAACTATATAAAGAGCTGCGCTGTGGCAGCTCGACCCCTTTTTTTGGCACGGCCTTTCTGGCATCCCTTTCTGCGCCTTCTCGCCTGTTCCTGCCCGGACCACAGATGAGGACACGCCTCTCCCGCTGCTCTCCCCCGAACCTTTGGTGAGGAAATAATGCTCTCCCGGTGCAATCCTCAACAAGGAAAGGAACCTGCTCTCCGTCTGACCACCGAGGAAGCGGCAGCTGTCTCCTCCTGACCACCGAGACACCAACACAGGTGTTTGCTCCTGGAAGGCAAAAGTGCCTGAGGCTTTTCCTTTCTCCCATCTCCGCCGGGGTCCCGAGGGCCGCGGGAGTCTGTGGTCCTCACCTGAGGGTCCTGAGTGAATTGTGTTTAGTATCTGTGTGCACGGCAGCGCAGCCCGTCTGAACCTTCAGGCCGGACCTGGAGGCGTGCACCCCACATAGTTGGTGGCCCGTACGGGGACCCAACATAGTTGGTGCCTGAACAGGGACCCAACAAGAATGACAGAAATAGGGTTGCATTATATACCTGAGTGTGGACTATATCTGTTGTGTTGTTGTTAGGTGTGGTCAAGTTGTGTCCAATTCATAGTGACCCTTACAGGGCTTTCAATGGCTGATTGTTTTGGGATTGCCTCAGGAGTGGTTTGCCACATCCTTCTATTTTTGTGGTGCTGGGAATCAAACGTGGGACCTCAGAGACTGCAGAGCGGCGCTCTACCAACTGAGCTAAATCCCAGTCCCATGGACTATATCTTGTTGTTGTTGTTAGGTGCCGTTTAGTTGAGTCTAACTCATAGCGACCCTCATAGGGCTTTCAATGGCTGACTGTTTCGGGATTGCCTTGGGAGTGGGTTGCCATGTCCTTCTCCCATTTTGGGGTGCTGGGAATTAAACTTGGGACCTCAGAGACTGCAGAGCAGCACTCTACCAACTGAGCTAAATCCCAGCCCATGGACTATATCTAGGATACAAAAAGTTTTAGAGCTTAACAATAGATTGTAACCTTAATTGAAAGTTGTCAAGTTTTTTTTGTTGTTGTTTTGTTTTTTTTCCCGGTACTGGGGGTTGAACCCAGGGCCTTGCGCCTGCATGCTCTGCAAGTGCTGGACAACTGAGCTGCACCCCTGGCCAGTTTTTTTCTTTTTTACTTTTTGAGACAGGGTCTCACTAAGTTGTGCAGACTGGCTCTGGTCTCGAACCTGCAATCCTCCTGCCTCTACCTCTGGAGCCGCTGGGATTACAGCTGTGCGCCACTGTGCCTGGTGCAGTTGTCAAATATTTTGAATAGACTTTTATCCAACAAAGATATACACATGGTGCTTGGCTGTATTGAGTGAACATAGATGGAATGGTGGAGACAATTGAACAAGATACAAAGGCCCAGCATCTCCAGTGGTCTTTGTACTCTGTATCTCTTCTCTCTGACACTACTGTCTCCTGAGATGGTCTCTGGCATCCCAGGTTATCCCCTCTCCTTATGAGCACTGCCTTCACAGCAGCTCTGAGGCACTCTGTTTTGGAGGACCTTCTTTTCGTCCTGAACATGGCTCTGGGATTCTCTGGTAGAGGGGTTCTTTTGCACATGACTCTGGGGTGCTCAGTTGTAAGGGTTCTTCTCCTTTATGATTTAGTCCACTCTCTGTTGCTATAATAAAATACCCGAGGTTGGGTACTTTATAAAGAAAAGAGATTTGGCTCACATTTCTAGAGATTGAATAGCATGGTGCTGGGCCAGGTGTGGCAGTGCACACTTGTAATCCCAGCATTCAGGAGGATTGTGGGTTTGAAGCTTTCTTGGACTATATAGTGAGACCCTGTATCAAAAAAACAAAATGAAAACCCAAACCATGGCCCTGGCATCTGCTCAGCTCCAGTGAGGGTCATGGCAGATGACATCACAATGGTGAGAGAGTATGAAAACGGCAAGCAGTTCATGTGGAGGGAGGGTTTAAGGGACATGCCAGACTCCCTGGCAACAGTCCATTCCTGGCAGCTAATCTGGCACACAGTGTCTGCATTAATCCCTTCTAAGGGTGGCACCCTGTGACCTCCTTGCCTCTTGCTAGGCCCCCCACCTGTCTCTCAGTGTTTCCACCCCTTCGGTGCCACCATGCTGGAGATCATGCCTCTGACATGAACCTCTCGGGACCACAACCAGGTCATAGCACCCTGCATATGGCTTTGGGGAACTCTGGGGCCTCTGGGGTGCTGCTTAAGGGGGGGCCCTTCTCACATGAGCACAGCAGACTCTTTCCCTGGAAGGCCTGTGTACCTTGAGGCTGGTAGTCCGAGATGGCCTGGCCCCTCTGTGTGCCACACCCAGAGGAGGCCTGCAGCTACGAATTGGCCATCAAACCCTCTTCCTGTCAGGGGTGGTGGTGTGTGCCTGTCATCCCCGCCATGGGAAGCTGAGAGAAGAGGATCACAAGTTCAAGGCTAGGCTTGGCTATGTAGTTTGAGGCCAGCTTGGGTGACATGGCAAGCTGGTGCCTCAATAATGAAATGAAATGAAACAAGACGTCTTCTATGGTGGGCTTTCCTAGGTGATTTCACAGCATGAGGATGGGAATTGGTGAGCATGGGCTCCCCAAGGTGGTGGCTTCCCTGTGCATGGGTTCCTGGTAATGGTGGCCTCCCTTGAGTGTGGCTCATCATGACTGGCCCCGTCCGCCTTCCTTCTCCCCAGAGCAGGGATTGTTATGGGATTTTAACTTGGTCCTTGTGTCCTTGCCAAGAGGAATATCACAGGGCACTATGAGGCACAAGAAGACATGGAGAGCAACTGAGTCAGCAAAGAAGGCTTTACTCTAAGAAAGAGTGTGTGGGGGGTGGGTAGGGCAAAGGGGGCTGGCCACAGAGTGAGAGGCTCATGGGAGAGGCAGACTTCAGCTGGTGGCTGTGGCTTCTTTTGTGGAAGGCTTCTCAAGGCCGTTCTTGCTCAGACTGGCCTGAAACCATGGAATAATGTCTGAGTGAAAGTAATTATTTAGTTCTTTATGATGGACCTGCCAATTGTTGGCAGGTTGTTTGTTTTCCTGCATCTTGGGTCTAAGGGGAAATTCAAAGGACTTCTCCACTCTTGAATGAGTTAATAGTTATGTTTTGCATGGGTGAGAATATTAGCTTGAACTAATTTTTTTTTTTTTTTGCGGTACTGGAGGTTGAACCCAGGGCCTCACACTTGCATGCTCTGCAAGTGCTGGACCACTGAGCTGCACCCTCAGTCCATCTTTTTTTTTTTTTTTTTAACTTTTTGAGACAGGGTCTCTCTAAGTTACACAGACTGCCTCTGGTCTTGAACTTGCGATCCTCCTGCCTCCGCCTCCTGAGCCTTGTGTGCCACCACACCTGGCTCAGCTTGAGTTAATTTTTAGTCACCCTTGTCTTCATCCCCTGCTGCTCATATCTAACTGTTACCGAGCAGGATGAAGGGAGGTGAACCGCATCTTGGGGTATAGCCTTTGACCCACCAGCTTGATGGCAGGACTCATCTGGACTGTACGCCCTGGGCTAGTGAGCCAAATGAGGCTTTCAGTCATGACAGCACAGTCACAAAGCAAGCACAGACCCATTTTCTCATGGACAGAGGGCAGACAGTGGGCCCCGTGTGCTCAGCAGGGTGGGGGTGGTGGAGTCTAGAGTTCAGGAAGATGAGACACCTTAGCTCTGGAGGGTCCTCAGAGCTGCCAGGTAACCCTGGTCTGACTGTCCACACCCAGCTGCAGTTCCCTAGAGCCACAGGGACTGACCAGGTGCCAAACTCCCGCATTGCTGTCTTCCTGGAGCATGAGGTGGCTAGCCTCCTTATGCTGGCTGTCAGGTGGCCATAGGTGGCCACCAGAACACCTTCCCCTCTGTGGGCAGCTGCCCACACTCATGCCTGCATCCATGTACACACACAGACAAGAGAGTCTGACCCTTTCCCCAGCAAATCCTGTAGAGAGATCGAATCCTCAGGCTGCACCGGATGCCCTGGGGATGCCCTGGTCCCTGTACCCTAAGACTTGCAAACCCATCCTGTGAACCCTGTGCTCTGATCAGGAGGAATCCAGAGGGCACGACCCCATCTCTACCCGTTAGCACCTGCTCTTTGCTTGGGAAATTTTGTCCTTCCTTCCTACAAGAGGGACTGAAATCCGGAAGAGAAACATGAACCTGGAGCTGGGCGCCATGGTGCACACCCAGAACCCCAGAGCTTCAGGAGGCTGAGGCAGGAGGATTGCAGGTTAGAGGGTAGAGATTCTGCCTGAAATAAAAAGTACAAACAGGATTGGGGTGCAGCTCCTTGGAAGAGCACTTGGGTAGCATACACAAGGCCCTGGGTACAATCTCCTGGTACTAAAACAAACATATAAGCATCACAAGCAGCCCATGAACCTGGCTCCCAGGTCACACAGGCAGAGCCCGAGCAACACTCGAGTGGCAAAGACAAAGCAAGTTGAAAATCAGAGGCACAGTCCCTGTTAAAGGCAAAGAGAGCACTCTTCTCTATCTTAGAGCTTTCTCATAGGATTGTAAGGATTTTCTCCTCTCTGAAATGTAGTAAATCCTTCTGAAGACTAGATGGCCTTTTTGTCAGATTTACAATGCAGGAGTGTCTTTCTCAAAGAGCCTGGGAGCCATGTGTTTGAAATGTGAACATCAAGGAATTTAGGGCCCCATACCTCAGTTTCTGTGGGAGGATGGGAGTCTCATTTCTGTGGGAGGGTGGCTGGCTTCAAGTTGCACAACTGTCTCTTGTCTTAGATGTCTGAGGTTTGCTGCTTCTCTGGCAAAAGCCAATTAACATACCCAGGTGGCCACTTCAGGGGGCTGGGTGGGTTAGTACTAAGGGTTTCAGGAGCTTCCTGTGAGGAACCAGAGAAAGAGACCAGTAGGATTTGTAACCACCTCCCAGCGTATGGCCTGGCGCTTGCCATCTACAGTCCATTAGTCCAGCCCCTGCCGTGGGCTTGAGAGTGTTGGCCATTGTAGCCTCAGCTTTCAAAGCTGGCCAAGCACAAAAGTCACCTGGGGGGCATGAGAAACCTAGGCCAGCCCCACCCTGGTCCAGTTGAGGTGTAACCAGGTATCAACGCTGGCAGTTTAGAGTGGGTCCCAGACTGTGGTCCCCACCATCCCATTTTCTGACTGGTGAGGGGGTCTTTTGCTAATGAGATAATTTTTGGTGGCCTCTCTATAGCTTCAAGTGGGGAGCCAATTTCCAGAAAGAACAGCCATAGATTAGAGAGTTGGAACTCCAGCCCTACCCTGACCTCCAGGGACAAGAGAGGAGTCAGAGATTGAGTTCCATCTTCAATGGCCCATGATTGAATCAGTCATGCCTGTGTGAGGGACCTGTCACAGAAGCTCTTGACATCAAAGCTCAGGGGACCTTCTAAATTGGTGAACACACTGGTGTGTAGGGAGGGTGGTGCCTCCTGACCCCATGGGAACAGACACCCCTGCATCCCCCCACCCCTCGACCTACCCCCTGTATCCGTTCATCTGGCTCCTCCTACTCTGTGCTTTATGATGGAGTATAGTTACAAGTAGATTGCTGCCAGTGGCTTCTGCGAGTCATTCTAAAGAACTGTTGATGCTGGGAGTCATCACTGTTTGTTGTTAGGCGCCATGGAGTCAAGTCTGACTCATCGCAATGTCACCTCATAGGGTTTTCAATGGCTGATTGTTTCGGGATTACTCCCAGAGGGGATTGCTACATCCTTCTCTTGGGGAGGACATCATAGGACCCTCTAAATACATAACCAAGAGAGTGAAAGTGCAGGAGGCCCTGGGACTTGGGACTGGCATCTGAAGCAGGAGCAGGCCTGTGAGGCTGAGTCCCTGACTTGTGGGGTCTGATGCGAACCTGGGCTGCCAGAGTCAGGGCTGGCATGGGCTGCATGTGGCACAGCTGGCATCAGAGGGGCGCGTGCATGCTTTGCTGGAGATGCCACCTGGCACTGACCGAGAGCAGCGCCCGTGTGTCCGGTGTCCGTTCTTGCTCTTTCCATACCCTGTAACCACGCCTTGCCCTCTCCACCCCACCACACTGGCATAGACTGCAGCAACTTCTGGGCTCCATAGCCCCTGAAGGCTCAGCTCTTGCTCTGCCCCGTGCTGGAGCTGCTCCTTCCTTGGAAGGGGTCAGATGCAGGAGACCTGGCTAATCCCCTGGATCCAGGTGGGGAGGCTGCTCCCTGCTCAGAGGTGCACTGTGGGGTGTGACTCCAGACTCAGCTCCCTGCCCTCCCCCACGTGCTCTCAGCTGTGTCCACGCAGCTGCACTAGCTGGCCTGAAGATCCCACACTGGAGGCCTGTGTTTGCTTTGTCCCTCCATCAGGAGCACAGGACAGATGGACAGACAGACAGATATAAAGCCAGATGGGTTTTTTAATTAGCAGCAGATAGGAGGCATCATGTACTCGCTGGATCCAGGAGGGAGGGTTCTTGCTGAGATTCTTGGGTCGGAGACTCCTGGCAGTCAGGGGGTCTGGGGCAGGTGCTCCTGGAGGGGGACCTCTGCAGGGGAACCGGTTCAGATGAGGACAAAGGAGGCCGCCTCTGCCCGTGGCTCACGTGCTGCTGTGCTCACACTCGCAGGCCCAGGGCCTGGCTGTGCAGGTGAGCAAGTGCAGCCCGTGTGACCCCAGCTGCTGTCAGCATAGGCAGGGGCAAGCCCAGATGGCCGTGGATGGTTAGGCTCGAGCTCATGTCCAGGCTTTGACCTCTTCACTGGCCCCTCAACTTAGAGGCAAAGGCCCAGGCTGACACAGGCCCACCAGAGCCCAGTGCCCGCAGCTCCCTGCCAGACCAGCGTCTGTGCCTCCCCACGTCTTGGGCTCACAGCACCTGCACCTGGCCTGGCCTGAGGAGCCCTGGCAAGGGGCCTAGGGAGGTCAGCAGGTGGCCATCTGCCTGGGAAGAGGCTTTCTTCCTGTCCTGGGACCTGCTCCCCAGCCTGCTCCAGCTCCGGCACTGCCCCTGGGCCTGCCGGAGGGTGAGGCACTTGCCACAGGGGCCTGTGGGAAAGATGGGGCCAGGGGAGGGTCCTGAGGCCACGTACCTGGGACGGGGTCCTGGCACTTCATGGTGCACCCATCCAAGCGGCACTTGGTGTTCCCTGGACATTGAAAGTCTCCGGAGCACTGGCTCTGTTGCTTGCACAGCTCAGGGAGCAGAGGGACTGGCCAGGGGCGTCGGCCACTCTTTGGGGCACTTACTAGGGGGAGATGGACAGCCTTTGGTCACCCTCCACACTTACAGTCTTGCTGGGCCCACCCCACAGGACCCTGTGAATGGGGAAGTTGCTGGGCCTTCTCCCTGTTGGCTTCAGGGCCCCCTTGGCAGCCTGGGGCCCTCAGGGGCTACGGGCTCAGGGCTCTGATGTGGGGCAGAAGTCTGTGGTTCCCGGCTTAGGGCAAAGCCTTCACAGTGGTGGGCTGGGCTGGGTGGGGCATTACCTCTGATGGGGGTTCTGCAGGAGAGGCCACAGGCACTGGGGCAGCACATGGCTTCCCCAGCACAGTCCTGGTCCGTGAAGCAGTCTTGGGTACAGAGCATGTCTTCTGAGGAGGAGCTGGACTCAGGGCACATGGACTGAGCTGCCCAGGAAGCAGGCCGGTGAGCGAGGACCCAGACCCTGTCCTCACCCTCGGGGCTCCTCAGGGGGAGGCAAGGTGGAGACACAGATGTGGACTGCAGGGGAGCCCAGCCCCCCAAAGCCAAAACACCATTTCTTGGAATGGGAAGCATCTACCAGAGCCGTGAGCTAGCTGGCAGGAGAGTAGGAAGGCTGTGAAATTCAGAAGCAAGGCACAGGCCACTGGCAGAGGTAGAAAGTTAGGTGACGAGGGCCTGAGGACAGCCTGCCTGCCCACCCCTGTCTCCTGCCTTAGCATTTCTCTTTTTAGGTACTGGGGGGCTGAACCCAGGGCCTCACGCATGCTTTGCAAATACTCTACCACTGAGCTGTATCCGCAAGCCATTTTTCTTTTTATTTTGAGACAGGGTCTTGCTAAGTTACGCAGGCTGCCTCTGGCCTTGAACTCGTGATCCTCCTGCTTTGGCCTCCTTAGTCACTGGGATTACAGGTGTGCGCTACTGCACCGGGCCTGGCTTGACATTGCTGATCGGAGGACCCTGGTCTCGGTCCTGCAGCTCAGGGCGCCCGCTGAGTGGGGATAGGGCCCTGCTCTTCTGCCATCCCTGGCTCTCTCCCGAAAGCAAACCCTTCTCTGCTCCTCTTTGCCCCTTCACCAGAGCTCCAGGACCCGTAGCGTGTTGGGTCCCATCAGGAGCAGAGATCATTCAGGAGACCCTTCTGGTGCATACTGGCATGAGGGGGGTGGCCAGGGCCTACCTGAGGTGAAGGCTGGGTCCAGAGCGAGGACTGCTTCCAGGGCCAGCAGGCCCAGGACAAGGCTGATGAGACATCGCATGGTGGCGGTAGGCAGGTCACTGATGCCATCCAGAGAGTGCAGCCTGCATTTAAAGGCTAAGCAGGAGGAAGATTGCAGGGGCCCGGGCTGGCGAGGTCCCAACTGGGCTGCAGCACTTCCTCCTTGGATGCCCAACCTGAGCGTCACAAGTGCCAAAACTGGAGTCACTTTTTATTTTTAAAAAATTATTTGCAATACTAGGGGTTGAACCCCTAGTCGGGCCTGCTGGGCAAGTGTTCTACCACTAAGCTGCATCTCCAGCCCTGTTCTAATCTTTATTTTAATGAATGAATGAATTAATTTTATTTTTTGAGAGAGGCTCTCACTGTGTAGCCCAGGCTGGCTTGAAACTCATCCCCATCCTCTGCCTCAGCCTCCGAGTACATGAGCCATGGCGCCCATCTTGTTTTAAAAAACACTGTCACTTTCAAGGTTGGCCATATTTTCCCCCATTTAAAAAGTAATACATCTTTATTATGAGAATGAAGGGAATTGATGGCCAAAGAAGGAAGAAATAGAATGGATAACAGATGTGACACAGCTATGATTTTAAACAATCATGTTGGTTCCCTTTAGGGACAAAGGAAATGATGTGCTGCAAGTTTGTACAAAGTAGCACAGGCTGTGGAGAGGAAGCCCTGGGCTGGGCGCTATCTCAGACCATGGCACATTGCTTTTGTGGTGAGTTCTTTGTAGTTTTCTGAAATTCCTCCTCCTCCTCCTCTTTCCTTTCTTTTCTCTTCTCTTCTCTTCTCTTCTCTTCTCTTTTCTTTTCTTTTCTTATGGTGGAGAGTATAGAATAGGTTTCTTGAGAGACAGCACAGCATTTGGAGATAATTCCTGAGAAGACTGGGGCACCTGGAGGAGCTTAAGTAAACCTGCAGAGAAACTTGAAATAAATGGGTCCCCTGGCTGAATCCACGCAAGGATGTTTCTGTTTCCCAGGGAAAGGTAAAGTCAGAGAGAACAGAGTTAAGCAGGCTGTTAGACAGAAAAGTAGAGAAGATGGCAGACTGTGAGGAGAGGTGTGCATATGATTGCTAGGGAAAGAAGAGTAAAGGGCAAGAAGTTAGGAGGAAGGGAGAAACGAGGGAAAGGAGATGTTTTCTGCACTTTCTACAAGAATGAGTCACTGGCTCTTCGCAGAGGATGTAGGGCATGCAGATGAGGAAGGAGCTGTCAGTGCAGGGCACACCGGGAAGGCCTCTTCCCAGAATGGCCCCTTCTGTGCCAAGTGAATAAGTGCCATGGATGCTGGAGAATGTGCCCCTCTGCTCTGGGGGCATTTCCTTGATCCTCCTGCCTTGAGGGCCGGGCAGGGAAGGAAGTGTAAGAACCCCAGGGTGAGTGTGTGCCTGCTGGCAGCCAGTGTCTGCGCTGGTGTGGGCCACTCTCCTGTCTGGCCAGGGACCTTCACTGCTGGTCTGGGGCCTCCCAGCTTTGGACACAGAGCCCCCGAGAGCTTCCTCTGGGGCTTTCAGGGGCTATGACCCATGTAGCTGTTCCAGCCTAGAAGTGACTTGTCTGAGGTCAAGTGAGGACAAAGACTAATTCTTCAGCAGGGCTGAGCTGCACCTCTTCCATGTGCCCAGCCCCCTGTGCGGCTCTGTCGTGGCCCTCATCCCAGGTCCCTCTGGGGGTGGCCATCGTGGCTTTCAGGAGCGGGTGTGGATTTATGGGCTGTGGTGATTTGCCACCTCTTGGTGCTTCTCCCTGGCTTAACGTTTACAGAATGGTTCTCTCTGGGCTGTTTCACCTTCCTCTAGCCTCATTCCCTCAGTCTCTTGTCCAGTTAGGGTTCCCCCAGGACCAGTTACACTTCTTGGGGCACTTTGTTCAACAATGGGGGAAAATATGCCAGTAAAAGTACCAGAGTACAAAGGTTTATTCCCTCATTCTTCTGTGGTGTCAATGCAAGTAAATAAAAAATAAATTTCTTATTATTAGCAGGCATATTCCCAGTCACCTTTCTGTTGTGACATGCCAATCTGAATGCAATGCAAGAAGAGAGCATTCAGCTCTGCTGCAGGCTCACCCAATTGCACAGTTCAGATTTTGGAGGCCGAATGAGCACATGTGTACAGCAGCAGAGATGCTGCACCAAACCAACTGAACCCCAGAACAAAACTAAGCTAAACTACACTAGACTAACTCAACTGGCTTCCACTTTTTCCCTCCTCTCCCTCCCTCCCTCCCTTCTTTCTTTTCTTTTCTTTCCTTCTTTCTCCTCTTTGGAGAAAACTATTTCTCCTTAAGCAGTTTTTCTGCCCCATTGAACTGGGTGATGCCTGTGTCGGCATGGACCGTCCCATCCAAAGTGCTGTAACCCACAATGCATTTTCTCTATCGTAATCTAACTTTGTTACATTTCCTATTGATATAGAATTCACATACCCTAAAATCACCCCTCATTAGTGTACAATTCAGCCAGGCACTGTGGTGAACACCTGTAATCCCAGAGACTTGGGAGTCTGAGGCAGGAGGATTGTGAGTTTGAGGCAAGAGGCAGCCTGCCTAACTTAGTGACTTTGTCTCAAAATAAAAAATAAAGAAGGGGCTGGGGATGTGGCTCAGTGGTGGAGTGCTTGCTTAGCATGCGTGAGGCCCTGGGTTCAACCTCAAGTACTGCCAAAAAAAAAAAAAAAGATAGAAAAGAAAAAATAGAAACAATAATGAGTGGTTTTTAAATTCTATTTACAAAATTGTGCAACTTCCACCTCTATCTAATTTCAGACCATTTCTGTCTCCACGAAAGAAAATCTTGTGCCCACCAGCAGTTACTTCCTGTTCCCCTAGGCCCTCAGCTCCGGGCACCAGCAGTTTCCTCTCTGTCTCTGGAGCTGCTGGGTCGGTATGCTTCATGTAAATGGGATGGTGCTATGTGTGCCTGTTGAACCTGCCTTTCTTACTGAGAAGGCTTTCGAGGTCCATCCGTGTGTCAGTGCTCTGTCCCTGTTTATGCCTGGCCCCCATATTCCATGGTCAGCATATATAGGCTTTATTGGTCCACTTATCCATCGATGACCATGGGTCATTTCCACTTTTAGGCCACTGTTGAAGACACTGCTGTACCCATGTCACTCTACTTCTTGACATGTACCTGCTCAGTGAAGCCTCTCCTCTGGGTCACTGGTGAGTGGGTAGGGAGCCTGTCTGCTTGCCCCCCATTTCTGTCTTGGCTGTTATTTTCTGTGTAACTGGCTGCTGGCACAGACGGAGGGCCAGCAGGAAAGGGCTGGGCAGGGGTCCTTGGCTGCTTGAGTTTCCCAGAAGGCTGAAGTGTCTTGTGGCTCAGTCTATTAGGAGCCAGGGCTCTGCTTGACCTGCACCTCCCTGGGGCTCTGTGCACCTGAAGCAGCCAGGCCTAGTGGGCCCTTGCACTGCAGGCATGCTTGCTGCTGCTCTCACCTATGCTCCGTTGTTCTGCCAGACCTCACTTACAGACACCTGCTACGGTGAAGTGGTTGTTGTTGTTAGGTGCTGTTGAGTGGGGTCTGACTCACAGCAACCCTATGTACCACAAAATGAAACACTCCCCAACACTGCCATGTCCAGCACTATGTCAGGGTTTCTCTGCTATTCATAGGGTTTTTGACAGCTGATTGTTTTGGGAGTGGGCTACTGGGTCCTTCTCCCATTTTTGCAGTGCTGGGTATTGAACCCAGGGTCTCAGAGAGTGCAGGGCAGCTCTCTATCAACTGGTGAAACTCGAGCCCCCAAGGTGAAGTTATTGTGAATTTCAAGATGGCAACTGCATTGTTTTAAAGCCACATGGCTGCATGGGTTAGTGGCACAAAGCCAGCAGATGCCCCAGAGCCATTGTTCCCAGCAATCTCAGCTACCCCTGTGGGTCCCAGAGCCCCGCTGCCCTTGGTCTCCTCCCCAGCTCTGCTCTACCTCTGAAGTCATGGTTGGAAAGTCGGGTCCTGTTGCAGCCTTCTGCCCCTCCTGGTCATGCCTCCACCCTCACACCTCTTGACCGTCACCCTCTCCTTTTCTCCATCCCCCCCCTGCCTGGCCAGTGGATGACGCCAGTTCTGTCTCTCACAGAACCCCTGCACTGTTGAGACCAGAGTTTCTGCTGCATGACCCCTCTTACTCGGAGGGTCTCCTGTGACCTGCACCTGCTCTCAGGACCCTGGACCCCCACCCTGACTCCCAGCAGCAAATGCTCTACTGTCACAGAGGAGGAGCCAGCAGCCAGGCAGAGCCCAGCCTCTGGCCCAGCTGCAGGCCTGGGCTCCTCAGCCGCTCCTGGTTATGTGCATGTAGCTGGGCTTCTCTCAGGTCATGCCTGTCTCCATTTCCCTCTTCCTCCCTCACTGCTGCTGCTCCCAGAGAAAGGCCACAGGCGTGTGAGGACGGAATACATGTAGTCTGCAGGGCGAAGTCTCCCCTCGGGCCCCAGCCTACTGTTGCTGCTCCCGGAGCTTTGCTTCCTGCTCTCTTGAGACCATCAAAGCATGCTCAGACATGGGCGTGTGGAACTGCTCCCTTTAAAACACAGTTAATAAGCCAGGCATGCCTGTAATCTCAGGGACTCACGAGGCAGAGGCAGGAAGATTGTGAGTTCGAGGTCACAGGGAGCCTGTGTAACTTAGCGACACCCTGACGCAAAGTGAAATATACAGAATAGGCTGGGGGAGCAGCCCAATGGGAGAGCACTTGCAAAGTATGGGCAAGGCCCTGGGTTCAACCCCCAGCTACTGCCAAAAAAAATTTATAGAAACACCGTTTCTCCCTTCCTTTTTTCCTACTTAGAGACTCTTGGGGATTAGTGCCTCCAGTGACACATAGATGTGCAGCTGGAGGACTGGTCAGTCCCTACAGCATGGATGTGTCCATGCATTTCCCAATCTCCTACCCACTGGCGTTTAGGTTGTTTTTGATTCTTTGGTACCACAGATAACCTGGCTTTGCACACAGCACAGGGACTGCCGGTGGACTGGGTGCAGAAGAGAATGGCTGGGTCAGAGGGTCCAAGCCTTGTCCACATGGCAGGTGGTGCCAAGGGTCCTCCCAGGAGCTGGCCCAATTCCTCATTCCTGCTGGCACAGGTGGTCACCAGGGGCCCAGCACCCAACACTGCCTGCCACACCCTCTCTTCCTGCCCACAGGATGGATAGACTCATGGTAAATCATGGAAGTTTTCCTTCTTACCATTTATTGTGATGACTTTAAAACATGCAAAAGAGTAGAAAAATAGTCCAATCAATGTCCACATACCAACTACCCAGATTCATGGTTGTGCACCTCGGGCCGGACCTGCTCCATCGTTTCTGTGTTGCTGAAGTTTTTCACATCTCTCATGTCATCATTCCATCCCTAAATAATTTCGTGTGAGGTTGAAGACCCACAGCCACTTTCCTATATATAAAATTCTCTCACAGGTACGATGACTACCAGTGCTGCCCGCTCAGATCAGGATGAGCCATGCAACCCATGGCTCTGGATTTCACTAGACATAGCCAGTCCCTCCCTCAGGGTGCCCAGTGCCAATGCTCCCCGACCGCTTCTCTTTCTGTTTCTTCCATAGACACACCTCCACTCTCCTCTTTCTCTGCACGCCCATGTCCTAAGGCCTGCAGCCATGGGAATTAGTCTTTGTCCTCACTTGACCTCAGACAAGTCACTTCCTTCCCCACATCCTCAGCTCTCCCTCCTGTGAAACAGAGGCAGCAACAGTGTCTCTCACACTGGGCTGATGTGAGGATTAAATGAGGTGTGTGATAAATAATGAGGGTGCCTCCAAAACTAGAAGCCTTTCTACAGATTGTAGTATGGATTATTTAGAACACAATCTCTGGGCTGGGGCTGTAGCTCGGTGGTGGAGCTCTTGCCCCGCCCAGGGCAGGAGGCCCTGGGTCTGATATTCAGCAACACAAACCCCCAAATGCAACACAACAAAGAGAACCTCTAGCTCTCCTAATTAGAAAAATAATACACATATTCTAGAAAGCTTGGATAATTCACAAGAGTATGATGAAGAAAACAAAAAACACACACCATCTACATCTTGTTGTTTGTTGTTAGGTGCTGTCGAGTTGCATCCAACTCATAGGGACCCTCACAGGGTTTTCAATTGCTTCAGAATTGCCTTGGGAGTGGATTGCCATGTCCTTCTCCCATACCTGTGTCTTAGAAATATCTTATAGCACCTTGGTTCCT
The DNA here is from genome assembly GCA_007922755.1 of Pedetes capensis. NCBI lineage: Eukaryota > Metazoa > Chordata > Mammalia > Rodentia > Pedetidae > Pedetes > Pedetes capensis. Next base: position 14,951 of record VMDO01006494.1, read on the forward strand.
TTCCATATACTTCTTCCCCTACAAACATTATTTATCTATCTATGTATATATGTATATATATACACCCACATGTTATATACAGACATGCATAATGTGTGTATGTGTGTGTGCATGTATATACATACATTATATATATACATACATACATATATATATATACATATATACATACATATATATATACATATATATATACATACATATATATATATATATATATATATAGTGTATCCTCTGTGTATAGATTGTACCCCTTCCCACATGTGGACGACCAGCTGGGCTGGGTTCCTTGTTATACTCTGGGCTGTCAGGATTTCTGGAAAGCATTGTATTTAGTGGTTGGGGAACAGTCACTCCACCAGCAGACCACCACCATTTTCACCATTTCCTGAGCTTCTACAAGAGTTAATTTGGGGACATAGACCAGAAATTCTCCTGTCTGGGCTCCATCTGAATGGAGGAGAGAGTGGAGGCCTGTTCTAACTGCCTGAGAGATCCAATATCCTGGGGTCTTCTAGGAGGGAATGCATGTTCTGTGTGCCTGAGGGCGCACAGGGAAGAGTGAGAGGTGTTGGCTGGACTAGGAGTTCAGGGAATGTGCACAGCTGCCCTCAGAGCCTGCAGGCAAGATGGAGATGCCAGAAAGTTCCAGGAATGAAGACATTTCTCTAGGCTTTCCAGGCCCAGGGGCAAGGAACACAGGGTTCTTGTGCCCTGAGGGGTGTTCATTGGCTCCTGGCCTGTCTGGCTCCAACCCACGTTCTTCCAACTTGTGTAGGCTCTTTCATGCCTCATCAGCTCTGCATGTTCAAGATGGGGAAACTGAGGCCCAGGTAAGCAGGGGTGTGTTCTATGCATGCCATGTTCCATGGGGTCAGTTGGGCTGGGATTTCCTGTAAAATTCTCAGAGCAGAGACAGGAATGGAGGTGGCCAGGCTGGTCCACATGCTGTCCTCAGTATGTGGTGATCATCACGACCCATTGGGGTCACCACACTGGGTGTGAATTCACCCTTGTTATCGGGGTCATGGCCCCTGTGTGCGGGTCCTATCCTCAGCTTAGAGCCCTCCTCACAACCCCCATGTCACCGATGGTGTCCCTGGACACGGGGCTTTGCCTCCCGCTCTAGGGTTAAAATCATATGGCCAGACATTTGATAAAATTCAACATTTTTTTTTTTCTGGTACTGGGGAGTTGAACTCAAGGCCTCATGCATGCTTTGCAAGGGCTCTATCACTGTGCTGCACCTCCAGACCCTTTTTTACTCTTCTACCTTGAGACAGAGTCTTGCTAAATTACACAGGCTGCCTCTGGTCTTGAACTTGTGATCCTTCTGCCTCTGCCTCCTAAATTGCTGGGATTACAGGTGTGTGCCACCATGCCTGGCTCAACATTCTTTCATGATAAAAATCTCCCCAAAATTAGGTGTAGAAAGAATGCATGTCAACACAATAAGGGCTATACAAGTATATTGCAAACCCAAGGCCCACATCATATTGAGTGGAAAAAAGTGGAAATTATTTAGTCCAAGATCAGGAGGAGGACAGGGGTGTTCACTCTCACCCTCTCATTCAATACAGAATTGGAAATCTTAGCTAGAGCCATGGGACAAAAGAAAGAAATGAAGGGTAGCTGAAGAGGAAAGGGGGAAGTCAAATTATTCCTGTTTGCAGATGACATGATTTTATATGTAGGAAAACCCAAAGATAAAAAAGCCTGGTAAACAAAGTCAGTAAGGTTGCAGGGTAAAATCTACACACAAAAATATGTAGCTTTTTATATATTAATAACAGAATTCATGAAAAGGAAATTAAGAAAGCAATCCCATATATGATAGCTATTAAAAATACTTAGGACTTCTGGGCACTGTGGCACATTCTTGCAATCCCAGTGACTGGGCAGACAGAGGCAGGATGGTGAATTCGAGGTTAGAGGCAGCCTGCATAAGTTAGAGAGACCCTGACCTGAAATTAAAAAATTTAAAAATGAACTAGGGATGCAGTCCAGTAGTAGGGCACTTGCAAAGCAGGTTCGAGGCCCTGGGTTCAAACCCCAAGCACTGCAAAATCAAAATAAAAAACAAACAAACAAAACCCAAACAATTTAGGACTAAACCAAGGAAATGAATAAAAATTGTGAAAAACTGACAAAAGAAATTGAATGTTCCCAACACAAACGATAAATGTCTGAGGTGATAGATGTGCTAATTACCCTGATTTGATCATCACGCAATGTATGCATGTATTGAAATCCCATACTGTACCTCATAAATATGTATAATTACCATGTGTTGACCAAAAGTGTATTTTAAGTTGCTGGGCATGGTGGTGCACACCTGTAATCCCATCAACTCAGGAGGCAGCGGTAAGGGGATTGCATGTTTGAGGCCAGAGGCAGCTTACACAATTAAGTGAGACCCTGTCTCAATATAAAACATAAAACATGGGCTGGGGGTGCAGGTAAGTGGTAGAGCAATTGTAAAGTATGAGCGAGACCCTGGGTTCAACTTCCAAGTACCACAAAAAAAAAAAAAAAAAGGATTTTAAAAAAGGAGACAAAAAGTTAAGGCTTGAGCTGGGGTGGGTGGGAAACAGTTCCATTGCCCTTTTTTGGAGACAGGGCAGAGGCCCCTCACCAGTGATCAAAATGACAGGATGTGCTATGATTATTTGATTATTCTTCCAGCAGAGGGAGCCAGATGTCCAGGAACATCTCCATCAGGCTTGCTTGTCAGGGCAGACCTCCAAAGTTCTAACCCTAGAAATTGCAGAGCCCTGTGGACACAGCTGGCTTGATGCTAGGGGTGGGGATATGTGGACATGTGGCAGAAGTGTCTATTCCAGAGGGTGCAGGTCGGGATGCTGCACATTTCTCTCTGGTAGAAACATGATATTATTTGATCACAAGATCTCATCTTCAAAATGAGGCTGAGAGTTGGTGTGGAATCAGCCCAGATGTCTTTCAACAGATGATTGGATTAAAAAGTGGCATATATACACAATGGAATATTATTCAGCAGTAAAGAATGAAATTATGTTATTTGCAGCAAAATGGATGAAACTGGAGATCATTATTTTAAGAGAAATAACCCCGATTCAAAAAGAGAAATACTTCATATTCTCACTTATGTGTGGGAGCTAGATCTATCTGAAATAAAAAATATATATAAACATACACACAACTATGCTTATCTAAGATTGGAAAATACAAGTGAACCCAACATAAGGGGGAGGGGATTAGTGGAAAGGGAGGGCCCTGGGTGGGAGAGGGGAACAACTTAGACCAGTGAAGAGGGAAAGAGAGTGCAAAATATAGGATGCAACTCCATGAAAATTCCCCCTAAATTATACTATACCTCATAAATACATACAGTTATCATTACATGTTAATCAAAATTTTTTTGTAGAATGTTTAAAGAGATGGAAATGTCAACAATCCTGATTTGATAATTGTACACCATACATATGTACTAAATTATCACTCTGTATCCTATTGTTGTTGTTAGGTGCCATGGAGCCATGTCCAACTCATAGTGACCCTTACAGGGTTTTCAGTGGCTGATTTTTTCAGGATTGCCTTGGGATTGGAGTGCCACATCCTTCTCCTATTTTTGTGGTGCTGGGAATTGAACCTGGGGCTTCAGAGACTGCAGAGAGGCACTCTACCAATTGAGCTAAATCCCAGCCCATCTGTATTCTATAAATATGTACAATTAAAATACTAATAAGAGAAAGGCTGAGAGTCAAGGAAAATTTCTTTAAAAATTATCTAAGAGGAAAATTTGATTGAACTGGGAAGATACTTGAGTTGGGAAGTTTGGTATGAAGAATCATGAACCACGACTGGGCAGACAGCTGTAAAGAGCACAGGATGGCAGACAGTGTCAGGAAGTGGGAGATGCAGCTCAGTGCTGCCGCCCGTGGCCTGAGAAGTTCTCCTTCCATAGAACCTCTACCCAGGTGAAACTGGGTCCTTGGCTCTGTTGCAGAAAAGAACTTCCAGGATGAGTCAGGGTAAAACAAAGTTAGTAAGCTTCTTTGTTGTTGTTAGGGGCCATTGAGTCAAATATGACTCATAGTGGCTCTCATAGTGTTTTCAATGGCTGATTATTTTGGGATTGCCTCAGGAATGCATTGCCACATCCTTCTCCCATTTTTGTGATGCTGGGAATTGAACCTGGGGCCTCAGAGACTGCAGAGCAGTACTCTACCAACTGAGCTAAATCCCAGCCTAGGTGAGCTTATTGGGTAGAGGAAAAGAGTATATGCTTTAGGGTAAAGTGCAGGAATTCAGAGAGACACACATGCCTAGGTATCTTCAGAATGGCCATATGTGTGATTTTGGGACTTTGCACCTACTTAATTTTTAGTAAAGATGTCACATTGAAGACGAAGGTGCTCCTGACTCATGCCATGGGATTTTTCAGCCACATCAAATGGTTGTGAAAGCTGGACATTGAATAAGGGAGACAGGAGAAGAATTGATGCTTTTGAATTATGGTGCTGGAGATGAATATTGAATATACCATGGACTGCCAAAAGAACCAACAGATGCATCCTAGAAGAAGTGCAATGAGCACGCTCCTTGGAAGCAAGGATGGCTAGACTGTATCTTATGTAATTTGGACATGTAGGCAGGAGGCACCAATCCCTGGAGAAGGACATCATGTTTGGGAGAGTGGTAGGTGAGCAAAAAAAAGGAAAACCCTCCACCAGATGGATTGACACAGTGTCTGCCAACAATGGGCTTAAACATAAATAAGATTGTGTGCCTGGCACAGAATCGGGGAGTGTTTCATTCTGCTGTAGATAGGGTTGGTATGAGTTGGACCCAACTCAACGGTACCTAACAACAACAACAATTTGCAACCAAGTTTAGATATTAGGAAAAATATGTGCTGGTAACACTTATTTTTCTTATCCCCTCCTTGAAGAGGAGAATTAGTTGGTGTACTGTGCGGCTCCCAGTGGAGAAGGGAGTGCTAGTAGAGATGAGAAAATTGATCAAAGGAATCCTTACTTACCCATAGGTTAAAAGGAAGTTGGACAAGCCGGGCGTGGTGGTGCACTCCTGTAATCCCAGTGGCTTGGGAGGCAGAGGCAGGAGGATTACAAGTTCGAGACCAGAGGCAGTCTGCGTAACTTAGTGCGACCCTGTCTCAAAAAAAAAAAAAAAAAAAAAAAAAAAGAAGTTAAAAGATGGGCTGAGGGTGCAGCTCAGTGGTCCAGCACTTGGAGAGTATGCAAGAGTGAGGCCCTGGGTTCAACCCCTAGTACCACACACACACACACACACACACACACACACACACACACAAGGAAGGCCCAGGTTATCAGCTGTTGTAACAATCTCATTCGTGATGCTTCTCAGAAAGAGGAGGACAGTTCTGCAGATGGTCTGGTCAGTTATGTAGAACATCCTGGATGTCAGCTGGCAAGAGAAGGAACTCAGGCCCAGGGGAGTGAGGGCCTCCCTTTCCTGAGTCCCCTCTAGTTCCTGTCTGCCCCCCCCCCCACCTCACACTGATGCCCTGGGGTCCTGTCACTGCCCAGCTGTTGAGGAGAGGGAGCTAGCCGGCTCCTATGTGCTGAGGGGCAGGGAAGTCGTAGCACTCAGGCCCGAAGTGAGCATGGTCTATTTGTTGCTTCCAACTTGCTCGAGAGCCCTAGGAAAGGAGTGCTGGCCCCAGGACAGTCTTCGCTGACCCTCTGGGCTGTGCTGGCAGACAGTGGGGTGTCAACAGATTCTTCCAGTTAAGGTTGTCCGCTTTCAGCCAGCAGAGGCCATCAGATTCCCAGTGAGAGGCTTCTTTTCCTTCCGCTGGGTTTCCGCCCTGCCTCCCCAGGAGGGCCTGCTGGGTGAGCCTGAGGATGCAGGTGGCCACGGGGGTGCAGGGGAAGAGTGGCCGCCCCACGTGGCAACTGGGAAGCTGCAGAGGGCAGCTGAACTCTTGTCTGTGGACTTGCTGTGGCGTCTGGAGGCTGTCCAGGTACAGCAGCCACTATGGGGGCTTCCTGTCCCAGGAGGGACCTAGGCTTATCTTCTTCCCAACCTTTCAGGGCTAACTGCTTGGGGATTGACCTGCAGTTGCCCTCAGGTGGCCGGATGACGGCCAGCACCACCATCACCATGCACAGCTTTGCAGCCCATGAACATTCTGCCCTGAGGTGTCCCCATCAGGCCCTGGGCGTCACCTTGCCCTGTCAAGCCCATTGTTCTGCCCGGACAGTCTCTCCTCATTTCTACCTGGGTTTTCACATCGTCTATCCAAACCCAGAGCTCCTGCAGAGGCACGGGCTCCCCTGGGAGGCTGTCCTACTCCATGGGGGGTGGGGCTACACTGGGCTGTGGTGGCCCAGGCACTGCTTTCAGTTGGGACCTCACCCCTAGGGCACCCCATATGGCCTCTGCTTGTCTAGAAAGCCGATTCCACAAAGGACTGAGCCAGGAAGCAAGGGCTGCTGTGCTTTAAAGTCCTGGCCTTGGACTTTCCAGAATTCACTTTTGCTGTACTGGAGGGGCCACCGGCAGCAGAAATGCCATCCTAGGCTGAGGCCAGGGAGCCACACTCTTGTAGAGGTGCACGAGGGCCTTTGATGGCCATGAACTCTCCACTCATATCCCCAGGCCTGCTTCCCCAAGGGGAGGTGGCCTCTGTCTTCCAACTGGGAATGCTATCTCTCAGCTCTGTGTCCCCGTGGCCCTGGGCTCCCATGGGCAGGCGGCCTAAGGCAGTGCAGGCTCTGACTGTCCCTGGCTCTGGGTTTGGTCACCACACTTGCCCTGGGCACACTGCCAGGGTCCTAGTGACCAGCATCTGGGCCTATATGCGGAGTGAGTAGGAGGAGCTGGAGGGGGAAGTGGGGAGAGAAGCTGGGAGGAGACAGTGCTGCATGGTGGGCACAGGTGCTGTCCAGCCTGGGCACTGAGGGGGAGGTTGAAGGGTGGGAGAAGCGGGGACATCCCTCTGCCAGGAAGGCTGAAGCATGGATGTGAGGTCAACCCCTCACACAGCCCTGCTCCTCACGTCCTGTGTTAAATCACTGCAGGTAGTAGACCTCTGTCTTGTGGAGGCCTTGGGGAGTACCATGTGGCCAAGTGAGGCAAAGAACCCATCTTCCAGGCTGCCTCTCCTCCGAGGTAACAGAGGTCCTGGGAGTGTGTCCAGGTGATCAGCAGGTCTGTGGAGCTGGGGTGTGGGACCTGCCTCCGCAGAGTGGGCAGGACTTCCCACAGCAGAGCCAGGGAGGGCATCCTGCGGGCAGAGGGAGCAGGGTCAGGTGACTGGCACTCAGCTGGCAACACTGGAGGCCTGCCTGGCCCACAGTGCTTGTCCTCATGTTCTGGTCAGCGCTGAACCACAGCCCCCCAGGCTGGTGCCCGCTTCATGGTGATGTCTGGACGTGCTGACTGTGGTGAGCTTGTAGGCTGGGCGCAGACATCTTCAGGATTTTGGGGTGGAGTTGGACCCAAGCCTCTCCCACAGCTGTAGCTTTCTGGGGTGCTGGGTAGCACCTGGTCCTGGACTGCCCTTTGGCTTGTCTTGGTTAGTGTCCCTAACTGTGTGTGGCAGGCCTATGTGTTGGCACCACTGGGCACCCTGGATGATTGGCACCACTGGTCACCCCAGATTGATGACTGATCAATTTTAATCAGTTTGATGTCTCTCTTGAGTTAATTCTGGCTCTAATCAGATGAATTCACAGAAAGTCCTAACGGGTATCTTTCTAGGCCAGGAAAGGTCAGCTCAGCTCATGTGAAGGTGGCAGTCACTGTTACTTGGAGAGGTAAGGGCTTGATCAGGTGGGGAGTCCACTTTCCCAGCCCTCAGACAAGCACAGGCTCCCCGTGGGGGACGGCAGGCCCTGGACAGCAGAGGAGTCCCCATACCTGGGTCTCAGGAGTGGCCCTGACGCTAACTATTTGGAAGATGTGGCCAAGTGCCCACTGAGCTAGGACCTTGCTAGAGGCTGAGCTGAGGGTGACAGATGCCATCTGTCCTGGTTAAGTGACTTGTGGCTAGAGAAACTGAGACCCTCACTGTTCTCCAGGACCCCTGATACTCCAAGAGGCCACGTTTTTGTGGACATGAGTGGCTGTTCTGCCCTTCAGTTCAGCCCTTTGTTGTGTGTGTGTGTGTGTGTGTGTGTGTGTACACCTGCCATCCCCTCTTTGTCACACACACACAGTGACCCCCTCCCCGCCTGCAGCTGCACCACAGCCTCCTTTATGCCCTTTCCTGTCCTGTGGACACTGGGCTCCCACACCTGCTCAAAGGCTCTGCTCACAGTCTCCTTCCTACCAGGAGCCCCTCCCTGGACTTGGCTTCCTTCTTGCCAGGCTGTACCCCAGGTTCCCACAAGCCCAACCTCCCAACCTCCCCTCTGCCTGCTCCCAACTGTCAGCACGCACTCCATCCCTATCTCACCCTCGCCCCAGCTCGCACCCCAGACTGACCCCACAGTCTGCCACCAGCCTGAAATGCAGCCTCGCTCCCACCCCAGATCCCCGGCCCCAGTGAATCCACCAGCCTGCACCCCACCCTCACTTCCGACCCCAGGGCGCCCCACACCCGCGCCCCGTCCCCAGCCCCACCCTGCGAGGGTAAAGCGCCGGTTCCAGGCGGCACCTGGGGCAGCCGCGGGCGGGCCAAGGCTGGGGGCGTGACCAGGGCGTGACCAGGGGCGGAGCTTCTCCTGGCCCCGCCCATTTCCACCCCGCGCCCTGGACCGGCGGCGCCGCAGCTGGACCAGCCGGACAGAGCCCGGGTGGCCATGGAGACGCGAGCGCGGCGGCTGCGCCTTCTCCCGCTGCTGCTGTTGCTCTGCGGTAAGAGGGCGTCGGGCTCGGGGACACCGCGACCCCTGGGGCCACAGGACCCGCGCAGACCCTGGCCCTCCATGCCGCGCGTGGGATGCGCCCTTCCTCGTCCCCGGGGCTTCAGACACGCGGGGATCCGGTGCAGCCCCCAGGCTCCGCAGGGGTCTTCAGCTCCTCCCGCATCCCAGGAGCTGAGGGCGAAGGACCTGGGTAGGAAGGGAGGCGAAGGACTCCTGAGGTCCCGCTCGCCCCTGGGAGGCCTCGCCAGTAGCGCCTGTCCTGGCCTCAGGTGCAGGCACGTGGCGCAGAGGCGCCCGTGGGAGCACTGCGGCCTGCGTGACATGGATCTTCTGGGCGTCCGCCCTCCTGATCCCTTTCCAGCGAGAAAACAGGGCTCAGAGACGCACCACTCACAAAATGGGAGTGGGTTACATGAAAAGCTTGCTTTGAAAAATCTCAGTAAAGAAATTATCCAAGAATAAGAGGTTGAACATACATGTATGTGCGTGTGTATGTGTGTGCGTGTCTGGGCCCGCGTGTGCACGCCTGCATGTGTGCCCTCCCTGTGTAAGAGCGCTTCCCCAGGGCTTGGGGCTGCTGGGCCCGGCCTGTGCCTGGCCAATCCTGGGAGGGGCTGGTGACAGGACTTGGGCCTGGGGTCAGGGATCAGCGTCCATTCTGCAGGGCCGCTGCCTTCAGTTCCTTTATTGTCTCCCTTCCTCTCCTGTCCCCACATCCTGGGCGTGTGGGACAAGCAGCCCTGGGCCTGTTTGCAGTATGTGTCTTCTGCAGCATTGGTGATTTGGGATTTGGTGAGGGAGGTGGGGAAAAGATGGAGCAGGCCCACTGGTGATTTCCCTTCCTTTGAAGAAGTCTTATGTGTGGAGTGTGGCTTTTTCAATATTCCAGAGTGGGAACCTAGCCTGGGGGCGGGGATTTTTTGTGTTGAGGAGCTAGGGTGTGTGGCTGCTTCCCGAAATCAGTATACTGATTTGGGGTTTCAGCGTTCCTCCAATGCAGGGCCCCTATGATGGGGACTTGAGTCTCCCTAGGGGAAGGAAGGTCCTGGGTTCATTCTGAGGGGTGCTGAGGCTGTCCTGATTGCCTCCAGCAAGGAACTGGGAAGACCACAGGCAGGAGCTGTATGGAAATCTTCAGTGCTTCTGGGCCTCTCGTGGACTGGACACTGTCCCTGAGGGCCACCTTCTTGTCCTGCTTTTGTGGTCCCTCTGCCCCCTTACGCAGAGACTGGGCTCCCCCAGGGCCGTGGTGCAGGTCCAGCCCTCATAGACCTGCCTGGTGTGAGCCCGGCCTGAGGGAGAGCCAGAGAGGGGCCAAACGTGTTCACAGTCACATGCACTTTGTCAGGGGTGGGATGCGAGCCCAGTCCACCCTTGGGAAGAGAGGAGCTGAGCTTCCCAACCCCAGGAGTGGTGACCATCTGTGCCATGGATCCCCATGCCTGCTGTCCTGAGCTGCCTTTAGGCTGCACAGAGTGGGGGGGGGGGGCCTGGCCACAGCAGGGAGCAGAGCCAGCAGAGGCAGTGCCTGCTGACCAGTCATCCGGGACCATTTCCTAGCAGGGAAGGTGCTGACCTGTAGTGCTGCTTTGAGAATTCTGAAGCATTATTCAGAAAATGTTCGAAACTGCTCAGGGCCCTGGGGATGGGGACCACCAGGTAGCCACTGGGCAGAGAGCTGCTGTGGTGCCCAGCTCTTGCTTGGACCCTCTGGCTTTGGGTGAGAATTCTGAACCTCAAATCCAGGCTCAGAAGGCACTCAGTGGCCATCAGGCCCAGTTCCCCCAACTGCAGTGTGAATGCGGCCATAGCAACCTGTAGGGGCTGCTGTGGTGGTCAGTTGAGTTTGATTCCGTTCAGGCCCTGTCACCAGGACTGCAGAGTCAGACGGCTCATGGGTAGAACTGGGGACATTCCTGGCACATGTGCCTCCCCAGGCTCTCACTGCACCTAAGGAAAGAACACCGTGGGGTGTGCAGGTGCCTCTGTGGTGTAGATGATGGCGCTGTCATTTTCATCATGAACAAAAGTCCTGATGTGCTGCCCGTGCCCCCTGTGGTCCTGTTGATTCTGCTGAGTCGGGTGGCCCCAGGACAGTGCTGGTAGCAGGTGGCCGTGGAGACGTTAGGTCTGCAGGAGGTGGTTCGCAAGGACAGGACAGTAGGTTTTACCTCTGAGGCACTGCAGAGGTCACCTGCCATGCCTCATTTTACAGGTAAGGGGCCTGAGGCAGAGGGTGGGGAGGGAATTGCACTGACCCCAGGGCCTAGGGGCAGAACTGCCCAGAAGCCACAGCCCCTGGAGCTCTGCCTGCCCATGGCCCTCGGCACTGCAGTCTGGTGGCTGCTCATCTCTGTGGACGAGGACGTGGGCACCCAGATCTCATTTCCAAATGCCTGGCCACAAAAGGCCCCACACTCGGAAATGCATCTGTTTATCACCTCAGGGTCTGAAAGTCCCTGGGACAAAGGACGCACAGGCCTGCATGCTCTCTGTTTCCTGGTGGAGCTAACCAAAATGGATTTCTACTTTGATTCAGTTCCTGAGAGCTCTACTGATAGGGCTTGTAGCTTGAGTGGCAGTGACAGCTTCTGTGGTGTTTCAGGGATCCGTCTTTCCCCTTTGCCATTGCACTGGGTGGTTGTGGCATTGTGTTGGGAGCCCCTTAGGCTCTGTATGCATTGTAAGTGGTGCCAGTCCAGGCACCCGGGGAAGACACTGCATGTGTCCCACAGTGCCTGCCTGGTGTGGGCCCAGGGCATCTGCACAGCATCCAATGGGCAGGAAGTTATCCCAGGACATATGCCTGAGGAGGGTGTGGGGACCTCCCTGGCATATTCGCAACTGCTGGGGCCAAGCTCTTGCTGCACCAGGCATGCAGAGATTCAAGGAAATATGTGGATTCTGCGGCATGTGAAGATTCTGGGGTGCACAGATTTTGGGGCATGTAGACATTCTCTGAATACCCCAGTACTCAGAGATCTGGGTGAAGATTCTGAGGTACACAGAGATAGTGGGGTATGGAGAGGTTCTGGGGCACCAGAGGTTCTGGGGTACAGGAAGGTTCTGGAACACATCAGAATTCTGGGGCATGTGGAGGTTCCTGGAACTCTGGGGCATATGGAGGCTCCTGTGTACACAGAGATTCAGGGTGGAGCTGTGAGGGGGCTTGTTGTGAGAGACCTCATCCTTAGATGGCTGGCCCACTTGGTTGAGGTCTGTCCGGGAGGCTGGGCAATGTCTGTTTTGCCCAGCCTCCCTGGCACCAGGCCTGGAGGGAAGTCAGTGCTGGTTTTCATGAGCCTCCTGGGGTAGAGAGGGACCAAGGGCTCAGAGGGGGTCACCTGGGGAAAAGTGGTATTTATGGGACCTTGTCCCAGAGCACTGCTTGAGGGCATCGTGGTCAATTCTAAGATGCATCAAGTGCTGCTTGCATCAGCGGGATGGGCTGCCAGAAACAGCTATGACCTGGGCTGGCTGTGCAAATGCCGCCTAGGATTTTTATTTATTCTGACTTCCAGGAGGAAGAGGAGGAAAAGGGCAGGGAGAGGGAAAAGGAGAGGAAGAGGAAGGGGAGGGGACGGAGGGGGAAGAAGAGAAGAAGAGGGAAAGGGAGGAGAGGAAAGAGGAGAAATGGGGAGAAAGAGGGAAGAGAAGGGGGAGGGGAAGGGGGCGATAGAAGTCCCTGTGGTCTGATAGGTGGCAGTCAGAGCAGCCTGAGGGGCCTCCAGGTTTAGGTCCAGGTCCAAGTGGGCCAGGTGAGGGAAGTGCCAGGTGGGACTTGCCTAGCTGTTGCCCATTGGGATGTTGGGTGGGGGTTGGCATCTACCCAGGGGTTCTCAGAGGATCCTGTGGGGCTGACAAAGCCAGGCCCAGGAATGAGGACAAGGGCTGGATGTGGAGAGCATCAGGTGGACTTTCAGAGCCCAAGGCGGAGAGCCTGTCCATGAGCTGCAGGATGCGTCTGGAACTGGCAGGCCCTAGGGAGGAGGAGCCCAGGTTGGCCCCACCATCTGTGGAGGCTTGGCAGGTGCAGCTGAGCAAGGGGCAAATGGAGGCTTGCCCCTGGCAACTCTGGTGCAGATCCCGCTCCCGTTTGGCTGGGGGAAGCTTGCTTTCTTTTGGGTCTCAGTCTCTCCATTTTTCAACTGGCCTGGGCACAAGAGGGACTTTTTTTTTTTTTTTTTTTAGGCCCTTCCCGGGCTAGATGCTGGCCTGGATTCTGGGACCTGGTGTGGATCCCATCCTCCCTAAGTTCTTGAAATGCCTGCTGAGAGAGAAGGAAAAGAAGGTGAGGGTGGAGGGAGCCACACAAGGCACTGGGCAGGAGCACCCAGAGCAAGGAAGCAAGCCTGGGTGGGGCTCAGGGAAGAAGACTGGGGTGCAGGTATCAGCCCCGGTCAAGAGAGGGATCTCCTGGCAAGTGGCCTGGCCTTGTGTCTGAACCTCCATGTTGTCTTACCAAGCAGGCGGATGACCTTATGGCCATGGTGCTGGGGGAAGCTGGCCAGTGCTGAGGGAGGTAGAGTCAGGGACTGAAGCAGGAGGGGAGCAATTGGGAGGCTGCCCTAGGGGCCTCAGTTCCACTTCCAGATGGAGACACTGAGTCTCAGAGACACAGGGAGCAAGTCAAGGCTGAGGGGTAGAGCCAAGGCGAATGCCCAGGGTGGCCCTTCGGCATGCTGCTTCCCTCCTTCCTGCCCTTGCTCCTGCAAGCACTGTCCTTGGACCTGCAGAGGTGGTGCCACCTGGAGCAGGTTGGATGTTGGCCATGTGGCCTCTGTCCAGGCCCACTGGAGCAGTGTGAGTGGCAGGGGAGGTGTCACACTATCCATTACTCGTTCTTGGGCTGGGCTGTACATTGGACACTTCGGGGTTTACTAAGTGTGGAGTCCTGGATCCTCACCTCAGAGACCCCCGGCTGGGCCCGGGCTTGGCCTTGGTGGGTCTGTGCAACTCCCGGCCTGTCTGCTGGTCTCACACCGTTGCCCTGAGGAATGGCAGTGGGGCCAGGCTGGGGCTGGGGCTGGGGTCTCCAACCTTAGGCCCCACGGTTCCCACCTGTGTATGTTGTCAGGGAGGAATAGTGTCCTTCTGCCTTCAGAGGGCTTCCATTATGATAACCGTTTCCTTCAGAGCACTTCAGAGCCTACAGCTGTGTTGAAATAGAACCCAGAGTCAGCCATCTGGGGCACACTGGGAGGACATGGAGGTGGGGCAGGTGCTCCTGCGGCCGAAGGCCCTGTGGCTGGGGATGGCTGGAGGCTGGGGGAGCAGTGGTGGGAATGGGGAGCTGGGGCCCCATGGTGTTAAGTCCTGAAGGAGATTTTTGTAGTTGTGCAATTTTAACCAATGAAAGCACCCAGGATCAGAATCGTTCTGTTACAAACTATGCAAAGGCGCAGCAGGGTGAGGGGCTGACTGAGCACCACCCAGCAAATCAAGGACTAGGGACAGGGTCTGCACTTCTGACTTCCAGCAGGGCCAAGCATCTGGTGGGTGAGGTGAGCAAGCTTTGGAAGGACCTCAGCTCCCTGCCTGCAGAGTGGCACAAGGTCCTCCTGAGGAATGCCAGCTCTGGTCCTGGCAGTGCTTGCCAGGGACCCCATGATATGAAGGCTCTGAGGCTCTGTTTGGGCTCCATGAGAGGTGCCTGTGGCTGAAAACCTGCCTCTGCCTTTCTTTAGGGTTTAAATAAACTCCAAAACCTGCCCATCCTGGCCCTGGGTCCACCTTCCAATATCACCTCTCCTTCCCCTCTACCCCACACCTGGGTACAGCTTACCTTTCTATACACTGCAGGTCCTGCCTGCTCTAGCTCTGTTCAAGTTTTCTGAAACTTTACTGATACTTTTCTTTTGTCTATTCTGTAAATTATTGAGAGGGGAGTATTGAATTCTCCAATTATAATGGTGGAGTTGTTTTTTCTCATTGAAGTTCTATCCATTTTTGGTTTTTATATTTTGGTGCTGTGTTATTAGGTAGATAAATATTCAGGATTGCAACGTTTTCATATTGAATTGAGCCCTTTGTTATAGGAAGACCCTCTTTATCTCTGGTAATACTGTTTGCTCCAAAGTATACTTTGTCCAATGTTACCATAGCCTTTCATTGTTATAATTCTTTATACTGTTTCTTGTTTTATAAATAAGCTGACAGAAGAAAGGAGGCCAAGTATACAGTTACAAAGTTTATTATATTAATCTCTTTACTTGCCATTTCTTTGTTTGTTCTTGTGTGTTCAACTTATCATTTCACTCCAGTACATCTTTCTTCCCATCTACCTCCTTGTGTTATAACTGTAGGAAATACTACATTTATATATGTTGTTGTGGTAACAATCATATAATTACTTAGAAATTGTTTTATAAATTACATTTAAAATAAGAGGCTGGGTTTAGTGATAAACCTATAATCCCAGTGATTTGGGAGGCAGAGGCAAGATGATCGCAAGTTCGAGGCCAGAGGCAGCCTGTGTAACTTAGCAAGACTCTGTTTCAAAAAAAAAAAAAAAAAAAAAAATTCAGAAGTGGGGGGAAGGTGCAGCTCAGTGGTAGAGCACCTGCAAAAACGCCTGTGTGAGTCTCTGGGTTCAACCCCCAGTACTGTAAAAAGAAAAGTTAGTTAAGGGAAGAATGGAGGAGAAATAGGCTTTTAACTTGTGCTTTTAATTGCATAATTACCTTGACTAATGTGACTCTTTTTTCTCCATTTGCATTCCAATCCCTGTCTGGTGTCACTCCTTTTCAGCCTGAAGAACTTCCTTTAGGTTTTATTTTTAACTCTCTGCACTGGGGATTGAATCTAGGGTCTCACACATGCCAGGCAAGTGTTTGCTGCACCCGGGCCCCTGCTGTAGTATTTCTTGTAACACAGGTAACACATAACGCAGGTCTATTATTAATGCTATGGATTTGCT